>WJFB01002066.1:0-22818 GCA_009870185.1 Pygmarrhopalites habei
CCCAATATCTACTTAAAGTAAAATGTACACCTTTAATTTGATTCTCTTTTGATAATAACTTAACTTTCATTAATAATTCTTTACCATGTTTAAAGTCGGATGAAATATGTCCAACAGATACGTGGTGTCGAGTCACGACCCCATCTGAAGCTTGACCAACATTCTCGTGTGAACCGCGGTGAGGACCTGGAGTCCCTTGTCTATTATCACGATCCTCCGTCGATTGATTCATAGTAATTCATTATCGTGATAATACCTGTTATGTCAAGGTCAGTAGTGGATTCGGATCAGTGGTCTGAGGCGTAAAACAATAAAATTCCATGCCAACAACTAGTAAATGAGTAGATTATAAAGTTTTCAGATGACAATAATACCTAATAAATAATATTTATTAATTCGCAGCGAATGGTGCAAGTAAGTGGAAAAAGTTGATCAGTTGAATAGAAAACGAAACTTTTATTGTCTAGTACGTCGAACTTTCTCAGCAAAAAACAGGAGGAGGGTGACAAGGACAATTGGGATGATAACACAAATTAAAATAAGAGCAATCATGAGACAACCAATGGTACAAGGATGTGTGGGTCGTTTTCCTTCAATATCTTTGGCCACCGTCACAGTGGCAATGGGGTCATGGTAGTGGGGATGACTCAATATTGGAACAAATGGCTTGGCTTCATTCACATAAGTTTCTGCAATCTCGAATAATGAATAGTGAGCATCTCTTTCCAGATATGACTGGACAGTTTGAACAGAGCCTCCACTACTGGGTCTCGTCCAAAGGTCACGTTTACCTTCATTTGACCCATACATTGTGTGACTGGAGCCTCCCACTTTCCTCTCCCGTCCACCCTCATTTGACAGGATCGACTGACGAGGTTTACTAGTAAAAATCTCACTGGTACTAGTACTAGACCCAGCATTACTTGACATGATTGACAACGATGTTTGTACTCACGAGAGCTTCTCATCAGTGTCACGGTATTAATCTGTCTGTAGGTCACAATGGAGTCTTTGATAGAGGTCTACTTCTATGGAGTCTTTCATGAGCATTTTAGAAAATTAATTTCATTTATAACAACTGATGGAAGGTGTTGTACCGTTACTTGAACAACTGATTACTCCTTCAATATGTAGTTACATGCGTGCGATTTTGTCCATGAGATGCGAGTGTGTGAAATACCTACATTTAATTTATGGAACGCTTTCGACATTCCACTGTTGAATAGTTTAATTGGGTATCATTGGAGAATAAACTATGTAAAATTATTAATGGAAAATGCGTTCTCAAACATATTACAAAATAAGTACAATGGTTAAAACTAATTCGTACAAATGTTGTGTAACATGTTTAAACTATTGAGTGTTCCATATTTCATCAAAGTATCGGGAATAAAAATATTGAGACGAGTTGGTCAAACCACGTTGATACTTTTGTCAAATACATAATGTTTGAGAAGTTAATGTGTAATGTGAGATTTTGATGATGAGGAATCATCATCAAAAGTTGTAACTTTGGTTGACATATACACTAATAAATACTTTTCAGTCATAAAAGTATATTATAGCACACAACATAAATAATAGTTAAAATCAGATCCAACACATTATACTATAAATTAAAATCCTCATAGTCTCCAGAAACTATTAAGTAGATATAGTTTCCCTCTCTCAGATTCTATACAAATTAAGTAATATTTTGTAAAACTGTTTTAAAAATGAACAAATACATAATACATCGAAATGTAAAGTCTACAACTCTCTCTCTCTTCATAATATTGTAAGTACATTATTTTGTTATTGATGAATGATATGATGGTAATTCTTTTCTTCCCCATTACATCCTGTCTATTCATTGATGAATGTGAGGTCTGTGTGGAGGGCAAGGAGTCGTTTTTTGATAACATCGATAAAATTTGGAGCTGAAAATTATGACAGTATTACTTTAATTCTTCGTCTTTTTACAGACATGACATTAAATTGTACCAACAAGTTGTAATATTAGAGGTGCAAACATGGATACCTTGGTAAGAGTATTGAGGATGTTGAGTTGTTGGTCCAAGGACAGGTCGTGGAACAGTTCTGAACACATTCCCTGACATTCCTCCCACTGACCAACGATGCTTAACTAGAATCTCAGGACGAGGAGGAGGAGGGGCTCGAGTCTGACCCTTGACAAAAATACTCATCTGCTTAACTGTTGGGATTCGGACTGATCTCCTAACTGTTATTGCTGGAGCCTTGATGACACGGGAAGTTTTGGAAGAACATTGATCATCATCAACAATTTCAATTAAAGGGATAGATGACTGAAGACGTTTCGGTGGCCGTATCCCTGCAGTAGATTTGTAAGCATAATGGATGCGTTTGGAAGGGATGACTACTGGAGGGACTGGAGAAGATGGAAATTTGAACTCTGTCCCAGTGGAAGAACTCTCGTAGCCCGACTCGCTATTACTACTACAAACCTCATCAGTTGGGGAAGAAGATGAATTGGGAAATCGTTTCTTTGTAATCTCTTCATAAATTTCAGGAATGTCCAAAGGACAGAATACAAGTTCTAAGTCTAAGTCTTCTATATCTGAGTATTCAAGTTCATCGTTTAATACTGCGGAAGATATTTGTGATGACGATGATGATGTCTGGATCATAAAAAAATTAGAGCAAAGAGAATAAATTATCAAAACAACTCTTGCACAACATGGAGATGATGTTGTGCCAATATTTACCTTGGAAGAAGCTACTAAACTGTCGGGTAATCGTTTCAAGTGAATGTAAGGAGGGATCTTTGCATCTGGAAAAGATGGAAAATAATAATTTCATGACGGAAGAATAGATTAGTAATTTGGAAACATATCAGATGTTTAAGTTACCTGATTTCGGTACAAGTCCCAAGTATGTGATGAATAAAAGTTTGTGTGCTGGATTACCCACTTCTATGGATCTTGAGGCCTTGTCAATTATATCCCGTTCCTTTACTTCCTCCTCAAAACCTGGAGGTGGACGTGGTGGCGGTGGGTTGGCCTTTCTTTTTGATTCTGTAATGATACAAAAGGGGAACGTAAGTAACATTCAACGGTTAACCAAATTTGTTAGATACTGTACGGCATCGAATTATAGCCGGGGCTAAAATCGGAAAATGGCAGCAGGATCGCCCGGCTATATCTGGAGACCGGTTGTAATTCGATGTCGTACGGTATACATATTTTTTAGACTTGTGTGCAGTGTTGCCGGATTTCCGGAAATCGAAAATGGATTTCTCGATTTCCGAAATTTGTGGAAATCTGTGAGAATTTGTGAAAATCTGTGGAAATCGTAGGTTCTGGGCGTGAATCGAAAAACAATGAATGGTCAGAAATAGACACTGTCTAATGTTTTGTGTGCAAGTGAAGAGTATAGTTCTAAAAATTGTGCTATTTTGCACTCCTGACTGGAATTGAACCCAGGATCTACGAGAAAATGACCACGTATCAATGGGTTTCTTGATCTAATGTTTTGTGTGCAAGTGAAGAGTATAGTTCTAAAAATTGTGCTATTTTGCACTCCTGACTGGAATTGAACCCAGGATCTACGAGAAAATGACCACATATCAATGGGTTTCTTGGCAAAAGCCTCTTACAAACAACTGCAGTTTATAAACTACTACTACTACTACTTGAGTATACTCCAGAGATGTTGCAAGAAGGACACCCAAATCCCGATATTTTGAAAAAATTTCTGAAATTTCCATGAACCAACAAACTTGAGGTTTCAACCCATATAAAATTTGTGTCCTCAAGATTTTGCATATGTTCGAAATTCTTGACGAAAATTTAATCAAAAATCTCAAATTTCACACAAAATATTATCGAAATTCTCTAAAATTCGTCAAAAATGGGGACTTTTTTGCTGACATGTTCGAAATTCTTGACGAAAATTTAATCAAAAATCTCAAATTTCACACAAAATATTATCGAAATTCTCTAAAATTCGTCAAAAATGGGGACTTTTTTGGTGACAGATTTCCACAGATTTCCGAGAGGTCCGGAAATTTCCGAAATTTCCACAGATTTCTGATTTCCGGAAATCTAAGAATGTTCTCGACGGCAACTTTGCTTGTGTGTGCGCTCCTAAAAATGCACCCAACGAAAAGTGTACAGTATACTTTGCTAAGGCACACATGGTATTTGAAAACATACAAGGGCCCTTGCTTCTCACTCGTGCTTTTATTTAACTAATTTAACAATTCCTATTGAAACGGCTCTGCGCCTGTCTCTGCCTTCAGTCGCGGCTGGTCATGGGGGAAAGGAAGGGCCTTAAGGCTTGTAGGGAGTGAGAGTGCTAAAATTATGTTCAAGGTCTGGTCGTACATATGGTATAGGGTCCTTTATTTCCCTTGTCCATATTCAAAGAATACCTGAACATGCGTACTTCACGCTCTTTTCACACAGTTGCCAACAAAGTAAGTAAAAATGACTATGATTTGTTGTTGTGACGATACAAAAATGTAATGTTATCAAATATAACTGTAAAAATACTCACCTATTAGTTTACTCTTGAAGCGAAGCCGTTCGGACACCCTCGGACCCACTGACTGTTTTTGATCCTGCTTTGAAGATGATGAAGGAAGACTCTGAATAATTAGTTTAAGAAATAATTATAGTTACTTATATCCCATACTTAAGACAATTTTATTCAAATATGTTTTGATTGATGACTAACTTGATCTGTAGAATTCAATTGGGAGATTTCTACTGGTCCAGACTGAGGTACCATCATGCCTCTGATTGATCAACCTGTAAAATTTACCCACAATAAATTATTTGCTGAAAAAAGTGCTTAGTTTCGAGCTGCTCTTCGACTAAGTCTTCATTGACTACAGGAGCGCTGACTGTCTTGAAAATGAATTTTAACTATAAATAGCCTCATTTAAATTAATAATCGACTTTTGGAGTTTCTGAAATGTTATCTAGTAACTATTATCCTTACCAAATGTCTAGCTAGATTAACTGATATGATAATTATGAAGTTTTCAAATAATTACACCATTTTACAAATCACTGAATAGTAACTGAAAATCCGTAATCAAACTGCGAATTACTGTAAGTAAAACGCCCTAGGATAACAATTATCTCTAGTTAAAATGTCCGGTCTCAAAACAAGCATCATTAATACAAAGGTCAAAGGTCACAGGACAATAACTGGAAAAGGTCACGGTACACTAGATGGAATGAACCACTTAAATTATATAAAAGTGTTCAAATTTTGTATTTTACCTTTAAAGTTGATTATTTAATTGGTCGACGGAGTATGTAGCTGCTTATCATGTACACATAAGTACATGCAAGAACACTATGCAAAGGTGAATGGTGTGCAAAATGGAGGAACACAATCTTTTTTTTGTACATTTACAAGGTCAAAAATGGTAGATTGGCACGGTCTGTTCAAGTCAAATTGTAACTTGAGCGTTGACAGTCCAGAGTTGGACACTCCGAGTGAGGATTGAAAGGGAATTTAGATTAGAAACTAAGGAGTAATCAGTCAACTTTAAATGATTTCTTTTCGATTCGAAATTAATGTTTAAACGACCCACACACGAACCATAGAAAAGTCTGAGAGAGAGCCTCTCTCTGCCCCCCTCCATTTTATTTTCCCATGAGAGTCTCTCTCTCTCTCACACAGCAAGTTGCTGTCAAGCAACAAAATGTTCCCAGAGATTTCTCCCTAACTCCCTATAATATTGCACAGAGTAGGAAACCATAAGTAATAATAATATATAAAAGTCTTTTTCACTACTACTATCAATCCTCGGATTTCAATTTCCGATATTTAATATTTCTACCCGGGTTTCCCTGCATATTAAATAGTTGAGAGAGAGAGAGACAAAGATTTCACAATTTTGAACCTCAATTTCCAAACTTGTTTACATTACTTTTCATCAACTTTTCATATCCTGTCTATACACTTGTCTAGGATAGTATTTCCATGAAGGGACGATGGTGCCCTTGAAAACTTTAAATTGATTTCCAGTTGAGCCACAGTCATTTTTTTATTACTACTCGTTGACAATATATATGTGTGTAGTTTTCTCAGAAGTTTCAATCTGAGCATAGTATCCCTAATTTATTTAGTTTTTTAAAAAAATAATTTCCATTGTGAAATCCACTAGCTTTCTTTGTTTCAAAGATAATTTCTCAATTCCCTTCTTTGCATCCATTTAACTCTAACTAGAATTTACTGTCTAGTCTTAAAAAGTCTACCTCTGTCTCTGAAACTTTTTATTCACCTCCATTGTAAGGAATGAGTCAGAGATAAATAGTTTTCTTTTGTTAGTTCAAACTTTATACCAATTAAATGTTGACATTTCCAATAAAATTCTTTCTCTCTTTTCCCTTTTCCGACAGCAAAAAATTTAATTAAGGAATGACACAGGGACTGTGTAAATATTCAATGTAAAGACGTAGGA
The DNA here is from genome assembly GCA_009870185.1 of Pygmarrhopalites habei. Taxonomy (NCBI): domain Eukaryota; kingdom Metazoa; phylum Arthropoda; class Collembola; order Symphypleona; family Arrhopalitidae; genus Pygmarrhopalites; species Pygmarrhopalites habei. The sequence continues at coordinate 6,443 of WJFB01002066.1, forward strand.
CATTGATGCGCACCCACACACACACACACACGCACACACGCTAAAGTGTATAGTACGTGTGTGTGATTGTGTCAGAGGTGTCACAGCACGTCAACTCCCACCTCTGAAATTGTCCATAAGAGGAAGAGAGAGAGAAAAATTGGTCACGTTTTTCCGAGTATCCTCTCAACCTAGTATCATAATATTATTATCTACACATTTTACTGTGTAAATACGGAGTAAACTGGAATTTTGAAATGACGACAGGCTAACACCCCGATATACGGACGGAGAGGCAGGGAAGGGATGAGCTGACATGAAAACCCGGAGAATTAAAAAAAAAGAGGACTGGTGTCTCAGGTTCCAAATCCACCATCAAGTGAATCCATATTAACATTGGATTGAGGCTGGGAGAAAAGAGTCCACGGATTTCCCCTTCTCTCTCTTTCTCTCTCTTCGATATAAACACACAAGATTATTATTCCACAGACACACACACACTCTCAATTGTGCCCACAACGACGGTCGTTGAACGACCAGACACGATTTAGGAGACACCAATTCTCAAAAATTACAAGGTACACAGAACATAATGCAGAGTGAAGGGGACGGGTTGCATAATGCCCGTCCAATTTCCCCGAGATGAGCATCTATCTGTGTGACCCGCTCCGTCACTACAATAGTGTACATATTTAACTCTGCTTTCTGAGTCGGCTCTGAACACCCTCCCCTCCCGCTTCTCCAGGAGAATCATATAAAATAGGGAGAGTCAGAGTGTCAACTGGTAGTATCCGATCCGGCAGAGTCAGCTCTCTTTGTTCCCTCCAGGAATAAGTCAAACGTGGATTCCTTCTCCTCAGTGGACTATCACTTCACTCTTGTTCATAATTGGGTGTGGGTGTGTGTGTGTGTGGAACTGTGGAGTAGACTATAAATTCATCATTCTTGGAAAACCATCATTCTTGGAATTTTTTTGCTGTTTTTGAGAGAATTTGTTTTTTTTTAAAAAAAAAAAATCTCCGATGGCCCCCAATAATTCTCCGAATATTAGTGGACTCAAAAATATTTTTGCTCTCTCCATCGTGTGCTTCGCCATTTCAGCCATGAAGGTAAACTCCATTGTCTTTCTTAATTTAATTAATTATTGGCTTTTTGGAAAATTTTTGCTTCTCAAGTATTACCTGATTTTCTTGTCCAAATATTCAATGAAATTGACCAGTTCTTCCTTTATTTGAGACGTATTATGTAAAATCCCAATTGGAAAATTTTCTGATACGCTTGTTAGGCTAATTCAATTATCTTTTCTTCCACATGGAAAATTGGAGATAATTTAATTTGATTAAAAATTCGGAAGGGTGAAAAGTGAGGGGGCAGATGTGTGTGTGCAAAGACAGGAGTTAAATGTAGCATTGGAAAATTCTTCACATTCCAAATTCCGAATTTTGTGTTTATTGGATGAGGAGGAGGAAGAGGGATCTTGAGAGTAGGTTGAGTGTGTGTGTATTCATGTAAGTAGGGCATGGCTTCACGGAATAATTATAGGGGACTGGATGAACGAGTTATTTTTTTTATATATTGGATATATACTGGACAAGTCAAAACTCTTATTAAAAGTCCAAGATTTTTGGGATCGGAGGAGTCTTCCCTGCACCCACGCACAAAAGTCACAAACAAGGAAGGGCTTAAAAAAGACAGGCTCATTAGTTTACAACTTTCCCTACGACTGTCCTATTATTAGAGGGGGTAGAGCAAAACAAGTGAATAATTGTGGGTTCATTAGGCTCTGACCACCTGTCCTTCTCTAAATTCTATTTGTCCAGTGAAAGTGGTTCTTGAGCTTCCCTCCTCCTCAGATGAAAAGCACACACACTTTTTCCTCCATTTTTATTGCACAATTTTTTAAATTAATGGTCAACTCTATATTTAACTAGGCAGGATTAGTTACGTGTGTGCTCTCATGTACCTCCAACCACACACACGCAGTACAAAATGTAGGGTAGGAGTATGGAGTGAGAGAGAGAAAGAGACCCTTTGACATGATTCCATGATCCGGAAATGTCGGTCACATGTGGAACGATATTAAAGAGACTTTTTATGATATTGACAATGCAACTCCGTCGTCTCGACTTCCTAGGTAATTGACACGGAAATGTGTGGAGTGTGTGTGTGTGTGTGTGGAGTGGGTCTCACTCAGGGCCAATTAACGTTCAAGACAAAAATTGGGGATTTACTTTCTCTTTCTTTTACCATCCGTATTGTTGAATTGTATTATAGTGCGTGTGTTTGTCAAAGGAGAGAGAGAGAGAGAGAAAAAACTGGGTTATCCCTGTCCAAACTAATTACATTTGCATTGAAGGGGCTTAAACTATTACTGGAGAGGAAGAGAAAGCTTGTGTGTGTGGACTTTTGATGGTAATAAAATAAGTGGTTAATGGATGGGGAAAATTGGCAGAATTTCCAAGTGACTTCGATGAGACTGGGCTGGTCCAGGGGGGACATGGACGAGGGAGACGGGGGAAGAGCAGTCAATTACATGGATGAATTGTCCATGAGGAAAAATCCAAGCCTGGAGTCCTCCTTCTTCGCAATCGTGGGAGGGGGATTAGGTGAGGATGACGAGGATGATTCCAGTGGGACGAGGGATGAAAGACGGCCGCCACAATCCGATCTGAACGACCCAGACCAGAGAAATAAAAGATTCTTGGGTATTCAAATTTTCTTTTCTTCCCGTCATGTACCCGCCGGGTTTCTTCACTGAGATTCTATTCTCTAGTAAAAAGTTTTGGTTTTTTTTCTGAAAACCAAATTTAATCGAGATTGCAAGTTAATTAAGGACTTTAATTTATTTTAAAGGGACAATGGCAAGAGGGAATTGGTTCCCAAGGCCCTTCCGACGATTCATCGACAGTGACATGTATCCTGGCTCTGACCTCACAAAGTACAGACATGTTGCCCTCCTGACCTACCCCGAGAAAAAACATGTGGAGAGTAGTGTGACTCGGGTCAAGTTACTGACCATGCCTTCGTCCTCTGCCCTCCTGTCCCTCAACCCCAGAAGACATTATCTCCAAAGACAGGACAATCTCGATGATGAGGATGAAGATGAGGAGGAGGAGGAGTAAACAAAGTAAAATTAAAATCAAGGAATTTAATTTGTAAAAGACTAAAATGCTGTGTCTCTGTTTGGTTGTTGTACAAAAAAGTCATAATCTTACATACATTATTATTAGTGACAGATTACATACATACATGAATAAATTTCACCGTTGACTGGACTAAACACTCTGAAAAGTCCCTCCCCATTTTTTCAGAGAGAGATCAAGATAAAAGATAATTGAAATCCATTTTGGTTTAATACTCAATCCTCCATTGTATTGCATGTTCTCCTCCCATTTCACCTCTACAAATAATTGCAGGGAGATTACAATTGAATTCATTCACTTTGAGTGACCTGGGATGACATGAGGGAATAATCATAATAATAGAACAAGTATATAGTGGAGATAAGGAAAAATTCCAATTTCCTACGCAGTGAAAATATTAGACTTATGGAGTTATACCTCCGTCGTATTTCCATTATGGGCCAATCGCAGTAGGGAAAAGAGAGACAGAGAGAAATAATTGTCTTGCGAATTTTTTATCTTGCAAAAATGCGTTCTCTCTCTCTGAATGTCTCTCTCATGGTTCAGTTCATCCAAAGACAGTTATTAAATTAGACTATTATGAATTTGTGGGTATGGACATACATACACTCCACCCAATGATAGAGAGAGAGAGAGGAAGATGCTAATTAATTAAGTCTCCTGAGGGTTTGAGGTTTGAAGAGGGGAAAAGGTGGGCGGGGGAACATAACTCATTTTACGGCGACTGCTCATCTCCTGGAATCCACCTCACCCTTCCCAGTGTGAAAGATGACCTCAAATTAAATGTAACACTCAGAAGACAAGGAGGGAGAGAAAAGGAGAGACGTACTCAACTACTCCCCTTCCGGAAAGTCGGTTTGGGAACCGGTCTTTGTAAAATTGCTAGTTTAAATTTCTAATGTTGAGTGGATATTTAGTATCAATTTAAATATTTTCATGAGGAGTGTCAACTCTCCATGTACTGTACGAGAGAAGTGGGTTAGTAAATAATAGGCAAAGTCAGGGATATGAATTTTGAAAATTTAATTGACTTGTTTCAAAACCTCCATTCGTTTATTGTGGCTCAAATGGAGGCATGAAGGTGACCAGTACCAATTAAGCAAGTCTAGAAAGTTTTGTGAGGTACAAAAATGGACATTTGAGTACTGGCACTACTGGCTGTTAATTATTCATTGTTATGACGCGTGTTCGTACATTTTTAGCTGACTTTTTCACTGGAAAAGTGAATAATAATAATAATTGTGAAATACGCCGTTTCAATTCTACATTCAACTTTTTATTTAGCATATTTCCAGTAATATTTATTCATAGGATGATCAAATCAATATTCTCTGTCAGATGGACATTCTGACTTTCCGACAGGTTAATTTCATAGACGAGGACTCGGGGCTACATATGTACAGTAGCTTTGATCTGACAAAGTATAGTCTCCAAAAAACTGACATTGTTCCAGTATCGTCCAGTCAGCCTTCATTTTATGAAAAAGTGTATGAATAGAGTGTGAAGAAGGTTTTGCTCATCCAAAATTGGGAATAAAGCTAATAAGTTCTGAGCACACACCATTGCGTCACAGGTATTATGCAGAGTGGAGGGTGGGTGTGTGTTGGTTCACAACCCACGATGCGGAACAAATAAAATAACGGGATTCCACGTTCTGCCTCTGGCTCACAACAACAGCTTCAAAAAATTATGTTGAAGGAAACTTTCCGCAACTTGAACTCATTTACAGGGAGAAATTTACAACTCAAGAGTTACACTCATTTACATGTGAGGATTATTATAATAAATGTATCTTTATTTCTGTGTGTTATCTCTTGTCTCTCTAACCACGCACATTATATTTTCCTTAACACGTATATCAAAAAGTTTATTGCACTGCATGAACAACGATGTACTTATTTTGGATCAGAGAGTAACAAAAACATAATGTAAGTATTTAATCGGAATCTGAGGAATACTCAGCTTCAGGATGTTTGTTGATCCATTTACCCAAGTGACTGTAGTTGACCTTCAGCTTATGCCTCTTCTCCGCTTTCTCACATGCAGCTCTCAATGACAGTTTTCCTTTGACATAATACTTGCCCGCCTTCATATACTTTTTATCACCATCGGGATTGATTCTGCCTCTTCCGGTTGTACGAATAATGTACTGACCAAAACGACTCGCACCTACATCATAACCGAGAATACTGGAGGCTTCCTGACAGGCTTCTACGTTAGTTAGGGTAGGACCCTCATCAATGAATGATTTGGCCAGTTCATATTTGAAGTCCCCTTTAGCAGCTCGTTGACGCTTAGGGCGAAATTGGTCTAAGTATTCAGAAAAATGACCTCCGGTGACATTGTATCCCAAGTCAATTGCAGCGGCTTCACAAGCATTTTGTTGACTCATTCCAGCATCATAGTACATTTTCGCCAGTTGATACTTTTCTGGACCTCGAGGAGCGTAGACTTTAGATGAACGAAACTGTTTTAAATAGACTGCAAAATTACTCTCATAGAGATTCACTCCCAAATCCTTCGACACAGCCTTACACGCTTGAGATTGAGTCAGCCCCTGGTCAACATAGTCCTTAGCTAAGGCAAACATGGCTCGAGAAACTGTACAAAAAATAATAGTACATACACATATAAGTATATTGTGTGATAGAGAGGATTTTTTTAAAAAAATTATGTATATAAATTGCCTCTCACCATCAGATCCCGACTTGAGAATTACTGGAGTTGCATTAATCGGTCCCTCATTTTTATACCATTCTTTCAGTCTTTGAGCGTCTTCATCATCCGAGTTATCCTACATATGTAGATAAAAATGTTAGCTGTTTAAAAAATAAACTGAAAGGAATGAGAAGAGTACAATTTAATGATACTCTCTCATAATAATCATAATTTCTCTCTAAATAGGATATTATTGATAGTAACCTAAACTTACATCATGATTGGAGCAGAGTAATTTGCAAACATACTCTGCATTGCGAACTCCATATTTCTTCAATCCGTGGAAAACATGACATGAGCCCACCACTCCAACAAACTTTTGTGCCTCATACCCCCACAGACTGATACATATCTGTATATATATACGTACATGTACATTAATATTCTACAGTAAACAATTTTCTCTCTCTCACTCTCTTATGATATCGTAACAATAATTACATTTATTATTATTGACTACCTTGTATTTTGATTCATCTACGAACCACAAGTCCCTCATTGTATAGGTTTCTTTAGTCCAAAAAGATTTCTTATTGTAGACAGGACCAATCTTCATTAAAATGGCTCTCAAGTCTGCATTTCAAAAAAATAAATTATCATCATATGCACTATATGTATATTAAAAAGAAACAATTTACATTGAAATCATATTAAAAAATTACCAAAACAACAATGAGGCAAGTGTATAATATCCTTAATTGTGTGGTTCAGAGAGAGAATCATTTATCGTCCAATAGAAGGGTCATCAGCCCAATGATAAATTTTGGATGAGGGACAGAGTGAGACTTCAAACAAATTTGATAAAGTCCGATATTGTTGTGGAACTTTTTGTATTTCAAAATTTTCTATCCAAACCATATCTCCAATCTACAACAACAACAACACGATATTTATTTTTTACTCTCTCTCTCTCTCATATACACACACTACTCACGAATACTGTATATACTATACATGTGTCTAGTTTAACGTCTTACTCTTATTGTGTCAAACATTTGAAAGGTCAATGAGTCAAATGCAGACAGTCGAACTTGATCATCGAGACTATTGCCATCCAAAAGATTTGTTCGTCCAAACTTCCACAGTTTATCCTTACTCGTCTTTAAATTAGTTTTCCAAGTGGCTCGTGCAACAATAATTTCTTGCCTGTACACAGGGAAAATATTACATACATATAATTGTAATGCATATGACATATAGATAGACATAGTGAGTCAAAAATATAATTTACCTCAACTGTCGTCGGCCACCACCGTTATCTTTAGTCAGTGTACTCAGACGAACGAATTTAAATTCGTTTTTACTCTCACTAAAATACTCTCTTACATCCAAAATTGTGAGCTCCCTCAGCAGACGTCTCAATTCCTATTTGCATATGCATACATTAAATACGTATTTACTTGGTAAGAGAGAGAGAATGAAAAATTACACGGATATTTTCAACACTTACAATGTCATTCTTCTTGACCCAAGCCTCATACGTCGCCTTCACTTGACCCTTCTTGTCATTCTCTCTGTTAAAATAATTATGAAATTTTACTACTTATAAATGAGACATATTAAAACAAACGCAAAAGTATACGATAGAAGAGAGTAAAACAAAAGAAACTTACCGAGTAACTTTCTTGATTGACCAGGATGTGTCATCGTCAGATTTTCGTTTCATCGGTACACACAAATTCTCCTTATCACAAGACAACACTCTCTGCGCCTCCATCATAAATATCTAACTATTATTTCAACTAAATTCAACAAAAACCGAGATGGAAGGAAAAGACCGACGTTTCAAAAAGGCGATTTGCCAGCACAACCAAGGATGACTTTGCATTAAAATTATGAACTAAACACTTCGACTCTAGGGTAATTTCGTGTTAAGACCCACTCGCTCTGTAGGACCCGTATACAGGGTTATTTTTGGGCAACTTGACGGAAAATAAAAATGGGAACATTGCGGAAACATTCAGGAAATGTACAGGGTGACACACACACGCTCTCAATGAAAGTAACCGGTGACTCAATCAAAGGGAGAGATTGTGTAAATACAATTTGTTGTTAACAGTATATTTTATTCGACTCTACTTGAACGGGACATGATATTCAAAATAATTTTATCCAAGACAGCATATAAAAATGTACAGAGACACACACAACAAAATTTTCAAACTCAGACTTTACATTTCGTGTGTACAAAATTAAAATAGGATTTTTTAAGGATTCCTCCGCTGTCCCTCCAGACTAATGACTTCTCATTAAGGGACAGTCTGTTGACAGTTGAAGGGACAGGGACTGAGGAGGGGATGAATGGACAACACATTGATGGTATGAAATATACTATTTAAAACTAATTTTGACTCATCAACTCCCACGAATATACTGGACAGCCACGACGTAGAAGTAGAGGAAGGCCACGAACAGACTGCCAAGGTACCAAACTGCTGGCTTCATCGTGTAAAAATAATGGAATGTCCCTGTAAATTCAGATTCAAAATTGTACAAAATTCTGTTGCAATTTATGGGAAATATTACAAAATATTTTATTTCTGACACAACTCACCCAGACAAACAATTTGAAGACAAACAACAGTCAGTTTAATCAGAATGTCAGTTTTTTGGAGAAAAAAAATTGTCCACACGACACACACGAGGAGAAACTGTGGAGGAATGTTCCTTCCTTTGACAACCAAGACTCAACTGTCAAAATACAACAGAGGAACTGCACTCAACAGTCAAGAAGCTTAATTGTTCTTTTCCACGTCGAGTCCATTGTGGATGAGGAAGGAGGAGGAGGAGAGAGGAATATAATGGACAGGTGAGTAGGGTAATTGAGGACGACGGTCTCAACTCGTTCCCTCGCGATGAATCCCCTCATCTCCTCCGTATCATGTAACCTCTTCACAACAACGTACTTTCATACGCATTCCGTAGAGATGAAGACCTGCTACACGGCATTTTGAAATTCAGCAAACAACCTTCATTACACAATCCTGAATGAAAATGAAAAGAAGGAATTGAGCTCCAATTCTAATTTTACGAAAGGCTGAAGGTGTCAGGTCAACCCATGAGGTGTGAGAAAATTTTTTAAAATGACATCACAATTTCATTTTGACAAGTCTTTCTCCTTTTGTTGTATTTTGATGAGAGACATCAGCAAGGAAAAATAAATACATTAATTTGCATATTATTCTCAGCGTCCATTAAAAGATGTTGACCATCCCAATAAACTTGACCATTTTACAATTTTGTAAAAATGGACAACCAGAGAAATTCGAGTAGCTGGTCAAAATTCCTTCAAGAATTCTCGTTGAAAGTGTACCTCCTCAGCTTGACACTCCTCTACACTCTTTTGGTCCCTTCAATCTTCATCCTTCTCCTCCCTTTCTACCTCCTCCGCCTCTTCCTCCAAATAATTTGGAAACTTTTCATCCCTCCAGAAGACTCCATGATTGTCTCTTCCAGGAATTCCGTCCTGGCTGTGGATAACCCTTACTCCCCTCACCCAACATCAAATCTCGTTATCTGTTTCACATTCACAGGGATCATTGATCTACCAACATGGAGAGGAGACATGATGACCCGACTAGTCGAGAAAAAAGTAGGAGGGATTTTGGTTTATCCTCAACTCCGTCAATATTTGACTTCATCATTTGGATACTTTTTCTGGAGGAAAGACCCTCACTTCCACATTTCAAATCATGTCAAACTTCAAAATCCTGAACAGAGTCAAATCAGTCTGGATGAAATCATGGATTTGCATTTAGAACTGATTAGGAGACCCTTCGAAAAATTTAAGAGTCCCTGGGAATTCATTCTAGTTCACTCGAACAAGAATGGACGGCTGGATGAGAGAAGGACAATAATTTTCTTCAGACTACATCATAGCCTGTCAGATGGATTCTCCATCCTACAAATGCTCATGTCAGACATTGCAGGTCAACCCATGAGTGACCCGTCAAGAAGAGAAAATGGTAAATGGAAATTTAGGAACATTTTGAGAATCCCTTACGAACAAGTGGCACAGCGACACTTTTCGAAAGATGTCAATCCTTGGCACAAACCCAATTTGACCCTTCAGAGAAAATATTACATGTCAACGACCCCTCCCATCCAAGTCAGTCTGGTCAGAGAGATCAAAAACTTGTACCCCGGCTCCACTTTCACTTCAATAGTCATGACTGCCTTTTCTGCGGGCATTTCCCAATATTTTCGGGATAATGGAAACGAATTGGATTGTCTTCACACAATTTGTCCGATCCCAGTCCCGGATCGGAGGAGACAACAACAAAAATTGGGAAATCATTGGTCTTTTTGTTTTGTCAAACTTCCCATTACATTAACCAACAGTCCGGAGGAAAGGTTAAACAAGGTCAATGACAATTTGAGGAGAGTGTCTGAGTCGACAGTATCCCGGGTCAATTTTACTCTCATCCCTTTTGTAGGAGCACTGCCCAGTGGCTTAATCCGAAAGTTTGGGACAAATGTTTTCTCTACGGGGATTACGTCTTTATTCTCCGGTCCTCCGGATCCTTGTTTTTGGAACGGGCATCTTGTTCTGGATGCTTGTTTTGCTGGTGGACTGCTGGGGGGTGATCAAGGTAATCACTGATTAATGTACTCTTATATAGTGAATATATAAATCAATTATTTGATTTGTTGTTGTGGCCAGGAATCTGTTTGACACTCATCAGTTACAATGGGAATTTTCGGATTGTCCTCATGGTGGATCAAGCATTGGTCAAGTCGAGACAAGTTGTGGACCAGATAAGAGATGACATTGTCCGTGAAATTAATATTCTTCATTCAGGCAATTTAGTTTGAGAGTCCCTGGCAATCGTTTCTTTTAAAAATTAGTTGATCACCAGTTTATAGTCTTGGATAGGTTTATTCTAAAATAATTTACTAATTGACCTTGTGTTCGTTGGAAGACCTTAAGTAACTTTGTATTTCAATTCAAATTTGAGTGACATAATAAACAATTTGACTCTTTCTTTTATCTTCATAATTTATAAACAAAAAGGGAGTCAGCATCATTTGTGCGCATATTTGGATTAATGACGTCGGGTCAATTTATCCGAGTCCATGTGCAAGGCAGGCCAACGGAAACATACGAAAATGTGTGACAAATACTTTGTGTGTGTGTGTGTGTGTTTCGTACGAACACAGAATGAAGCCACACCAAAGAGTGCAGGTGACAAAGATAACGTACGATTATCAAATCCTCCCACTATGTAAAGATAAAGAGAGAGAGAGAGAGAGTATTTTTTGCTGAAGGACCACGTATTGGAACATTCAATTCATAGAAGTAGAGACATGAATTAATGTCTGTCTACATCAGAGGAGAATTTAAACCATAATTTTTGCACAAGAATCACACACACCTTCCTGACTCACCAAAAAGAGAGAGGCCAAGCCTCCATTTTTCCAAATCCTGCTCGTCCTCAGGAGTGGAAATTTGCATGGTAATTGGCCAAAAGTCCATCGCATAATTTTTAATTCCCTGTGACAAGATGACGGCGAATAATGACATGGACAAACAGAATATTGGGATGACGGAGTCATACATGGCCCAAAGAAAGAAGGCCCAAAAGAATAGTAAGTCCTCTCGGACACTCAAAGAAAATTTTCAACAACAGACTCTACCCGCCTGGCAACCCATCATCACAGCCGGTCGAATCTCCCCCGCCTTATTCATCATCGGATTATTATTCGTCCCAAGTGGAGTTGGGATTTGGCTTTTCTCGAACAGCATCAAGGAAGTAAAGAGTAGAATAAAATAACTTTTCAAAATTTAGCCAGTGTTTTTATGATGGAATCAGTGACTCACAATCTGTTGAATTAGGTCAGCATCAGTTACACAGACTGTCGGAATGTTCTACAACCGGAAGAATACCCGGAAGACTGGAATAAATCCTGCAAGGATGTCATACATAATTCTTCAATTGCTCTTGTCAAAACTTGCAAGTGTCGACTACTATTCAACTTGACAAGTTCACTGGAAGGACCCGTATACATTTATTATGCTCTCACTAATTTCTATCAGGTCAGGTCAGCAGACACTCAATTTTTTTATTTAGGGCAAAAGCTAACTATTCAATCTTTTGTTTTTGCAGAACCATCGAAAATATTTGGGTGATTGATTTGAAGCACAATTTATTTATTTATTGTTTTTTTTGTAAAAAAAATGGACAGCGTCAAGAAAATGACTCCGTTTGTGTGCGTGTGTATCAGGTTCTCGGGATGACAGTCAATTGAGGGGAGATACAGGAGATGCGGAAAATCCGAAGAAACCTGCCGGAGCTTGTGAACCCTTGGACTATGAGAAAGTGGAGGGAGAAAAATGTGTAGAAGATGTCAAAGGTCAGTTGATGGACAATGTGACGAATGTGTCAGAAGAGAAGAAGAACTGTAGGATTTATTTACCATGTGGAGCAATAGCTAATTCCATGTTCAGTGACGAAATAAAATTATTTCGGTGTCTCCGTAACTCAGAGGAAACGGAGTTGACAAATTGTACTATCCAAGTACCACTCAACCGGACAGGGATCAGTTGGAAGACGGATAAAGATGGGAAATTTGAGAATCCTGGTTGGTTCGACGACTACCACAATTCTACAGCTCTTCAAAATCAGTTTGTCAAGCCACCAGCCTGGAGAAAGAATTTGTGGGAGTTGGACCCAGATAATCCAGAAAATAATGGACTGGACAATGAAGACTTGATCGTCTGGATGAGGTTTCTTCTCTGCCTTACTTAACACAGCTTATTTTTATCTGGGGATAATTAAGTACATAATAGATATAATTTGACAGAGTGGCAGCCCTGCCCAATTTCCGGAAACTATTTCGAATTGTTAATCAGTGGGACAATATAAGACGGGAATTTCAGGATGGACTCCCGGCTGGTGACTACGTCCTGGAGATTGACTATCATTTCCCTGTCGCTGATTTCCAGGGGACAAAAACAATCATTTTGTCAGGTGAGTCCCTTTCTACAACACTTTCAAGAATTAATGCACTAAATAATGACTAATGCGTATAATAATAATAACAGAAACATCCATTTTGGGAGCATCCAATCCATTTTTGGGAATTGCTTACGTCATCTCCGGGAGTGTTTGTCTCGTCCTGGGCTTTTTCCTCCTTTGTGTCCACGTGAAAACTCGGAATTTCAACGCAAAAGTAGTGCATATTGACTAAAAAAGGGTTGTTAATATTAGTACGATCCTCCTCCTTACTTTCAAATTATGATTCTTTCCCCTTATTTTGTAACCCAATCTTGTGACTGGATGTAAAGTTTCATTTCGTATTTTTAATTTTTGCAGGCAATTAACAATCAAAAACTTCTTTTGCAAGAGGATACGAACAACAAAGTTTATTATGGAACATGAGTGATGACACATAAAAGCATTTTTTACAAGTATTTATTGAACTGAATTATGTTAAATAACCCTAGTATCTAGTCATTTCAACAAACATGAATGACTGCCTCGTGCACCAGTCAATTGCGACGATTTATAAATACCAAGTTTTTATTTTGACAATTTTCTGTATTCCTTTTTCATCAGAATATCCAGACAAAAAGCCATATTTTCATCAGTTGTCATTCCTCTTGGAAACTCGTATGATGATTTGTAGTAAATAGCCATTTAGAAAAAAAATTTCTTTTGAAAACCTTTCAAGGTCAAAGCGGAATCACCAAGGCCCTTCACTACCAAATCTACGATCTGTAGATTTGGCTTAGACTTAATTAATTATTTATTTACATAGAGGTACACCTCTATGTTGATTTAGGACATAAATCCTAAATAGTCTAAGCTGAAGAGCATCAAAATTTTGAAAATGTTTTATATTTTTAAAAATGTCCACCTCATCATGGCCTCTCGTTGTTGTATTCGTTTTAATACCGTGTCATCACAGCTTCCGAATGTACAAAATTCACTTGGAAAATGCACCCACTGACCTCCCTCACAAATCACAGTCACTTCTCTTATTGTGATTTGTCCTGGAAAAGAGTGAAATTAAAGTACTCCAATGCCCCAATATTTGTCAATTAAAACCCTATCAAAATGTTCAATGATGAAGTGTCGAAAAGGTAGAGACTAAAAATCAATGAAAAATGTCTTCCAAGGAGAATCTTAGTAGGATGTCATCGAGGTCACTCAGTGAGGACGCGGGTAACAGACTCCGGTCTTCATTGAGTCAATTGTCTAACCCTCGAGTAGTCCTATCTTCAACACAACAGTCCATGGAGTCTGTCGGGGTAGGAGAAAACTCTGTGCTGACTATGCGGAGTAATGCCCGAAGGAATTCTTTACCCGGGTCAAGGGATGTTGACCCCACGACAGCCTCGGAAGTTCTTAAAGAATTCATCACTGTGAACCGGACAGGGGCGGAGAACAAAAAAAAACATCCAGGTGACTTCGGACATTGGGTAAGTCATTTTTGTTTGATTTTTTAAACAATTTTTTTTGATGATTTTAATTTATTTTGTCCACAGTATCCGATCTTCGAGTGTGATGAGTGAGTTGGGAGACAACGTAAAAGAGAATCAAGTTGAGGAGGCGGATCTCGAGGCAGAAATTTTGGAGGAGAAAGAAGAAGAGCCTCCAAAGAAAGGTTGTGCCCGATGGCTGGAGATGATGTGCCGGACAAAAGGGATTTTACTTGCAGTTGTAGCGTCCCTTAAACTGTCCTTGTGTGCCTACATCGCACATAGACTAATCAACATCCGACATTATGACCCGTCACATTGTCTTATTGCTCGATTTGTGGGTCTGACTGTCGTCAACCTTGCCATCATTTTCTATGTCCAATTCAAAAAGAAGAAACTGATCTTGTCTGTCATTTGTCCCTTGACGGGGAAAACTCAGCGGTGCACTTTTTTGAAACTAATTGTAATTTAAACTAACCCTTAATTACCCTAAACTAACCTTTATCAAAATTAACATAAATTACTAGAGAGTAATGAGAATTATTTTGGGATTAAGCTTCGTGGGGTCGCAGGGTCACTCTCCCTTGGTTTTCATTTTTATTCTCTCAACTTTATGCGCAAACCAGGTCACATTAACAAATTACGAAATCCAGGTTAGCCAATGTAAGGAATCCACTTCAGTCCCTCTCAGTCTTTTCTCTACATTTTATGATAACATTTTTATCCCAATCTATACACTACTTGGCCAATGTTACCTTTGACCTTGTCCTTCTTCAGATGACCGGAGAAAGTCACACAACAACGACAAGGGCAAAGTCCCTCCCCTTCAGTCAGGAGTAGTCAAACCACCAAAAAGAATGTACTCTGTCGTTCAAAATAGTCGAGAGTACGTTCATGGTCACCGTCAGAAATGTCATTTAAAGCAGGTTAGGTAAAAATAAATGCACAAGAGTAAATTGTATGTAATTGCTAAATCACTCGGTCGTTACAATTTTGAACGGAAGGAGTCTTTTGTGGACAATGTTTTCGGATGTGGATTTTGAGGTTATCGTTCCTGCGGAAAGTCTTTGCACAGGATTCACACTGAAAGTTCTTTTGGGATGAGTGTACAGTCTGATGTTTCTTCAACAATCTGAGGGTTTTGAAACAAGAATCACAGCCTTCTTGTGGGCACTTAAATGGTCGTTTTTCCGAATGCGACTGCATGTGGGCTATGAGGTTTGATGTAGATCCGATGTAGATCCGATCTGATGTAGATGACTTGAAACAGTGAGAACAAGTGTGAGGTTTCTCTCCAGTGTGAGTCCTAAAGTGAGTAGCGAGATCATTTTTCTTGTCAGTTGCATAGGGACAATTAGGGAATGAGCAATTGTGGCGTTTCTGTCTTCCCGGATTATGAATTTTCATATGGTCCTTGAGGACCGACTTGTTCTTTCCTTTGTAAGCACAGAGAGAACAACTCAAGGGCCTTTCGTCCGAATGAACCTGAGTCACATGTTGGTTGACATTACCTTTCTTCTTTGTTGTGTATTTGCATTGAGAGCATTTGAACATTCTCTTGCCATTGTCATTTTGAATTTCAACCACATGAGCAGTGGTCCCTTCCTGAACTTCCGAGGGTTCCTCCTATGGGAATGAAATGATGAAAAATCATAATAAATAAGTCTTATACATTTGTACAACATCATAAATATTTGTGTAAATGACATTGAGAGAAAATTAGCTGAAAAATTACATGAGTAGTAGTAGTGGAAGGACTGGAAGATGAGGAGCATGAATGATCCGTCAGTGTGTAAAATGATGAATAACTTTTACTACACAGAAAACAGTGGTAGGGAGTTGAAGGAAAACTTTGACTCTGTTCATTGGAAGGAGGAGGAGGGGGTTAGCCATGTACTCTTTGACCGCTGAGGTGACTTGTGCCATCAAATTCTTGGTCTCATTGTCATCTCCCAGCGTGATTGGCTGCATGTGCCGGACATTCATCTCTGTATTCATGCCAACATAACGGTTGTGGTCGACGAAGGCAAATTTAGTTTCGGTAATTTCTTCTACAGTGTCTGCCACAACCAGACTAATGGCTCCTCCAATGTTCAGGCGATGTTTCTGAA
>WJFB01002067.1:0-22806 GCA_009870185.1 Pygmarrhopalites habei
GTGAGAGAAAGTTATTCTCGTCAGTGCACAAAATAACTGCTCATTTTCATAAGAATTAACCCACTCTTGCTATTCTGAATTGATCTAATTCACGTCAAAGTTAATAAGAATGAATGCGAGTCACACACTAAATTTAATTTAGCGACCAGGATGACTTATCTAGTAAACCCTTAAAACGAATCGCCAGTGAATAAATATTGTAACCTGTAGCCAAATAGAAGAGCATTAATTTTTATTAAACTGAAAAATTTTGTACAATACATGAAACGAATCAAAATAACAGCCAATTAAAAAAGACGTTTAATATGAGAGGAAGCATTGGAAGAAAGTGTAGGATATTTCAGCTTTACTTCATTTAATGGTGTGTGTGTGGAACAGTTTGCATGAATACTTTAACAAAAAATAAATTATAGTACAAAAGTAGTCACTGCTGAATGGACAATGAATAAAGAGATGCCAAATTCAGTCCCGACCCTTTTGACCCCTCCTGTACTCATTCAGTGACCTGGTTCCACAATTCCCATTGGCTACAACTCTCAGTCCTACAGACAATTATGTCCAAAATGAATTTTTCAGTCCCTTCATAACTTTTGTAAGCTCTACACAAAATTATTAATCAAATTAAAATCTTACGTCTCACTCTCTCCTTGGCACAATTAAACCTACACATGGATGGGTAGGTCACTCCGTTACTGGCACAGACTGGAGAGTCATTCCCGTACCTACAGTCACAAGTTCGAGTCCCTTTTGATGACCTCTTGACACGCTATGATGATTAATAATTACCCAAATTTTTGTAAATCATTCTTAGATTGTAGGACAACTTTAACTTATGCAAATAAAATACTCACCTGAATTTCAGAACCTTCTCCTTGATGGACAACGAATAAAAGGAAGAATCCCAAAATGAAGGCAATTACCATACAAATACGAAATGTGGATCCCATTCTAGTTAATTTTTAATTTCTTGGTTAGCAAAAGGATTTTATGTGATCATACAGTCTGGACTACAGGAATGGGATGAGAGAGAATTCCATGTAAATTCTCAATACAGTTAAATATGAAGACGCAGATAAAAGTATGGAGAGGAAGTTCAAATGTCAAATTGTAACACTCGTATAAATATGAGATAATGAGACAGAGAGAGATATATGGACAAAAAACTACGTCTTGGTCCTTCAAGACACAAAATTTTGTGGAGAGTTAATGCAAGCCACAAAATTTACAAGAGAGGAAATGACCAGGGTCATCTCTACAACCACAAAGATAACAGGAACAAAGGCTTTGATGCTACAGTATAAATAAATAGTCAACAAAATATATTGCAAAAAAAATTGTTAGCTAAATTTGCCCTCTGATTTATTTCCCCACATTTTATGTCATGTAAAGAATAACAACAACAAGACTGACCCCGACTTTTGTCTCTATTACATAATTTGAAGGGCATCAATGTCAGGCACAAAAAGAGGATAAAATAGTCTCTCTCGCTTCGTAGAATCCTTATCAGGTAGATCAAGATTTAATACAGTTGTACTTACATGACTGTATTAACTTTTAAAAAAAGTGTAGAAAAGTCTTTTGGTGTTAAATATTTCATTTTTAGTAAATCACTTTTTGTCTACTTATGTATTTAAATTGATTATCGGTCAAGGGTCTCCACTCATAACCGAGAATTTTCCCAATTTCATCTGCCACTTTATCATAAGAACGACTATTAAGTTTTAACCACTCTGTAAAGTTTTGATCAAAATCCAGATTATGAAAGACAAAATCACATTTTTTGATGAGAGCATTTGAACGAATGTAGAAATATTTTAGATTTGGGGACAGGGCAGCCATGAGTAATGCACTGCTTGTACTTATCCTCTCACGAATAAACTGTTGAATCATTAAAAACATTATTCAGTTAATTTTGCAGTAAGTACACACATCAAAATGGTTTGAATAAAATAGTCATGTTATTTTACGAGGGTATGGATGTAGGGACACTTTCGGCAAAGGGTTAACAAAGGTCCATCGGCTCGGTCCGAAAAAGTACGAGACCCGATAAATTTTGGTAGACCGAGATGACCATACTCGGTCAGGGTGTGACTGTAGTACTCAATTGTTGTGAGGACAGAGGACCAGTTCACCTTTGACCACAAGTTTCAATTGAAAATTAATGACAAAAAAGAAACTTTTAAATTAAACAAAAAATAAGTTTGAATCTTGACCTTTGTAGCTGGACAGTCATAAATGACTGACGAGACTGGAGCTCCTTCTTGCCACACAATTTCTCGATCAACTTTTGACATTACCCTGTACAAAATAATGGACAATAAAAATAAAAATAATTTTTGCAAATATAAAATTATGATAGACTGACCTCAGTAAAACGGGGAATTTTCTACCCACAGTCTGCCAACTCTTCGAGTCAACGGGTATGGAAAATTCGGTGTAAGCATTTTGTACAATATACATCTTCTCCAGACTTTGACTCTGACTGAGTAACTCTACAACTTCATTGGACAAATTTTGAGGACTAATTTTGAGAATTCTCAAATTGATGAATACTCCTGGATGAAGGATGTTGTAATGGGATTTTGTTACATTGATGAGGGTCAAGGAGAGTAATTTATCTGTGAGGGTCACACAGACTTCGTCCAGGAGATGAGAAGCCTCGTCAAAATCTAGAAGAAGGTCAATCAACTCCAGGTTTCGGAGGTAAATCAAGTTTGTCATGAGTCTCTTCAGAGTCTGGAGTATTTCTCCACCTGGACACACACACACACAATGTAATTTTACAGATTTAATTGTAAAACAATTTTGATGTCGATTTTTTACCAGTTCCATACACCAACTGCTCTTGTCTACTCGCCATATTGCACCAAAAGATGAATCTGAATGAGTGGACTCGGTGGAGACAAGGTGTGACATGGTCCTCTGGAATACAAAAGAATGATTAGCCAAAATTTAAGGGTCACCTATGAAAATTAAGATGGAATACAAATTACGTTGGTAGCGTTCAGCATAATAGGATAGGAGCATCATAAACTCGTAGACATTGAACAGATTCCAGACGGGAGTGAGAACCAATGACCTTATGTATTTACCAATCCGATAAATACATACTTGAGTCCGAAGGTGGTCCAGTCGATACTGTTAAAGAATGAGATGATATTTCAAGTTTCTCAAGTTTCCCATTAAATGCGCTAATTAGTTTTACTAATGTACCTGCCATCCTGAATAATAATTAAATTTTCGACGAGTCAGAGTCGTGTCATCCAGGACAAATGTGTTCCAAGTCTGCTGCATGTAGAAAGCCTGCAAAATATATGGGCAAAAAATGTCATTCTAGGTTTTACTGCTTATAGTAAAGAGAGAAAAATATTTTTAAGGGAACTGAATAAATTACACGATGCCACTGTCGACAAACAATGGAAGCAGCATATCTGTCTCTCATATTCAATAGACGAAAAATTTGTTCTATCACGACATCCGGTAAACAACCAAAACCGGAAAGATTTTCTCCCTGTTTGTTAGAGGACAGTAATGTAACAATGTAGGCAAATATTTAAAATGTTTATATGGAGTAGAATTAATAGAGGAGAAATTCCTACACGATCCTCCAGTTGACCTCTTGCCCTTTCTTGGGCTCTGAGACGACGGTTCCGGATTTCAGCGATTGTGGTGACCGGTTTCGACTCGTCGTCTTCTTCTGTAATTATAATTCAAGTTGAATTATTCAACTAATAATATTAGGAAGGTTGTTGTAATACTTGAGAATTAAATATAAATGAGATGAATTTTTACCTTCCTCCACATTTCTCCAGCCAAAACTGTCCATAACGACTCGGTAAAAAAATTTTTTGCTATAAACTTGTACTCAATTTGAAAAAGTTAATTAGTTGTCACAAAACTAATCAACTGACATGAAGAGGATATATATTGTCACACAATCTAAAGGTGAATTTTGACGTGTACAGACATTTCACTACGCACAAATGAAATGACAAGTTCTATCAGTCCATACTATACGGACTAGATAATATACAGCGATTTTCGGGAAGAAAAAAATACTATGGTGAGTACAGGGTAAAAAAACATTTTTATTTACTCCGGAACGGAGTAAGTCATGAACCTTAGCCAAAAAATTATTTTGAGCCAATACTTTCTTATGTAATAAGACTACTAGAGGCATTTGCATCTGACTTGCACTTGCATGTCTGAGTTGCACACAGACTGCATAATATTCTTTTAATAGAAACCCGGGTATCATAACGTCCCGGAAAGTCTTCCTGGCTCTCCAACAGAGGAATCTTGACTTTACTTCACAAATCCTACTGTCAGAGACAGAATATCCATTTTACCCCTTTCAAAACTGTCACAATTATTTTTCAGAGATTCAGCGTTTACTAAATGAAATGATGCAATGAGCATTGTTGTCATTGTTTGACTTTCGACTGACGCGCATTGTATTCTTGGAACTTTTTGTTTTGCTGAACAGAATAATTTATTGCAGTTAGCATCAACCCCAGTCCAAAAAAAATTAATTAATTAGCAATTAAGTACTGAAAAGCCATTGAGAAAAGAGCGGTAACAGATTTTTTCAAACTCGATTCCTGTCCAGTCTTGTTCACTTTGATTTTATTTGAGAGAAAACAAAATGAGGGGAGACTTTCATAGTCAAAATCATCAGGGTCAGGGGTCACGTCCAAATCGTCGGTTTCGACGACGTCGCAGTGGAAATTTTGACAATAACAATTGTCCCATTCGCCGGTACTTGGACTATTTCGTCCTAAACATCAACAACAATGATGATTCATTATGCAGATTTTATGTAGATTCAGTTTAAAGTAAATTTGCAAAATTGTGTGTATTTATTTCTGTACAGGCAAAATAATTTTCAGTCGAGACCTGATGTTGGACGTAACAACAACAACAACAATACTAATGTCTCCAAAACATTTGTTAATCGTCGTCAACCGATTCAATACAATCCATTCTACTCAAATTCGAATAGTAGTAACAACTACAAGGGTAGTCATGATAAACCTCAGTTGACCAACGATAGACAAGTTAGAAGTGTTGTCAGTTCTTCCGGCACTGACTCTTTACTTGTGATTACGGAAAACTCTTCAAATTTTATTCCTCAGGACTCGTGGATTAATAAAAATAACTTGACATCAACTGACAAGGTATGTAAACAAAAGAAATTATTATTGATTTGTCAAATATATATTTTTAAATGTTTTTAAAATTTGTTTTAATTATTGTAAATTGTAGGTTTTTGCTCCTTCAAATTCAGGATTTACAAGACTGGACCTTGAGAAACCTCAACAACAACAAGAGCCCGTGATTATTAAGTTTATTAATAAGTCGAGTATTGAACCAACAACAAAACCTTCTTTCAATTCCATAATACAAGCTACAATTCGATTATTGATGAAACATGGAGCCTACAATGAACATATTGATAGTAACAAGACAACTTTTGACAATTCTGACTCGTCAAATTTGAGGAAAGATGCTCAAATTGTTATCAGTTGGCAAAAACGACAAGAGACGAGTCCCTCGACCGGGTCAAACACATTCGTTAAGAATGACATTATTTCTATCCCTCGTACTAGACCTGTCAATGTCCCCCCTTCAACTCCTATTACAGGTCAAAATGAAATTTGTAATTCTAGCGAACCCAAAATATCTAATAATTTTGGTGGTCGTCACAGTCATCCTTCTCGTATTGTGAAACGGGGTAAAAATGAAGTACTCCGTCGACGTACTCAATCTCCTATTCGTCATATTAATCGATCTTCAGACGAATTAAGGTCACAGTCATCCTCCACCAACCATTCAGAAAAGAGGTAGACTTTTCATACAATTGTAATAATAATAGTTTCTGAAAAAGATATTTTCTCTTTTCATACTGTTTTGTTTGATAATAACTTTGTTATTTATTTTTGTTGTTGATTTTTTAAGGGGAAAAGAGTCAAACTTGGATAGCATTATTAGAAAATGCACTGGAAAAGTTAAAAGTCCTTTCACAACTTGGGAGATTTTTAATATTTATAGTAATCTTACCGAGTCTGGTATCCGTGTTCCCATGCATGAGATGGATCCATTGTAATGAAATGATGATGCTGCTGATGATGCCCACTGAACAAATTTAATTTTGTAGCTACCATACAAATTAATCATACAAATATCCTTGTTGTACATACACATAATGTTTGTAGGAAACTTTGTCCCCTGTATCATTTTGAGTTTATAGTAGTTGATACTCTTTTGTTTTTGTGACAGTGGTCAATTTACAAGAGAGGTAATCTTTGTTGTTGTACATACATATACTTTACACACACATTCTCACACACACACAGTAGTGCAGTGTTTTCAACCTTTACTGATATTCCAACTTCATACATATATGATTAAGTTATTAGCTATGAACATTACTAATTATTATTATCATGATAACGAGAGTTTTGACTCATTTTTAGTATACTCTTACATAATAATTGATCATTTTACCCTTTAAACATGTTTTTCTCCATCAAGTTACCATAATGTGTTTCAAAATGAATATGTTACATCAGTTTCAATATATTTACTAGACTATGTACTACTAAAAAGGAGGACCGGTAATAGTTTTCAATTTATTCCCTGGCTGTGAGGTCAGTCATCTAAAGATGTTTGTAAATAGGTATTTTGTATATTTTTTGTATATAACAAGACAAGCTCTGAATTCATTCCCTACAGTATAATATACCACAAATTCAAATGTAATATTCTTATACTTGGTGGGTAATAGACTTCACAGGAACTCGTCATGGTACATAATTTAATGTATCATTGTCAAATAAGACAAGTTTTGACTGTTTCAGTCGAAAATGTTGTGGCTGTACAATTCCTCAGAATTTATTAAGTTTCTGAATTAGTTTTCTAAACTCCATGGACAGTTACATATTATTAGGTGGGTGAGTGTGTTTACTTTCACCATGTATTTGATGGTGTACGGTGTACTCGATTAATTCATTCACAAGGAGTTTGTGCTTCATGGAAAATAATGAATTTATGTGGTATTTACAATTTTGTATGTATCATCTTTTACTCGACTCTCCTTTCCCTTGGCCTTGAACCATCTCCCTTTTATCTTCTTACTAGTTCCCGTTAACTTGAACATGCAATCTTTGACTCAGTTCAAACTCTTTTGAATATCCACTGTGATACCGTGTCTTCCAACTAATTGTCAAAATCTTTGACATTGAGATTACAAAAACTTTCACACACACACTCAACATCAAAAGGAACTTTTCCATACCACACAACAAAACTTTTATTATGGGAGAGAGATAGAACATTCTGAGAGATGTACATCACTTAACATCACATATCAAAATATTATGTACATGTGTACAAAATTAGGTTTATGTGGCCTGCACTTGCACACTCTCGTGTGCACTATGCTGTGGAATAAAATTATGATTCTCTGGAAAAATTGTTTGGGGAATAATCCCACATGGAAAATATTTGATGTGACAAAGATACTCTTTCCTATTTCCTTCAAGTATTACGTCTAACTCTCTTATTTAGTTTGTACAAGTTTTTAGGGTAGAGGAATCCTTCACACACAGAGACACACACACACGTCAGACACACACAAAATAATGTGATCTGTAGTCCTCTGAAATTTGATGAATATCATCCTGCCAAGAAAAAAAAATTCTTGGGATTCATCCATTGGAATTAAATTTTCATCCAATTTTTCTCCAAGAAATTTTGAGACACAATGCAACCATCTATTCTTTGTTACATATTTCAAAAGAAACTTGAAAACTCTTTCGCTCTCTCCTTTCTACCTTGTATTTTATTCCTTACTTTTTAAATTTTCCATGTAAAATACCCGACTGGGCTAGATGTATGTGTGTGTGTGAAGTCAGCCACTACACAAACTTTATTTTCCAAGTAATCCGAGAATGAAATTCGTTTACTTGATTCTTCGAGACAGTCTCTCTCTCTCCTTCATCTCTCCTCAGTTCTCAGTTTATATGGAGATTGACGGAGAGTCAGGGGAGGTGTAAAATGTAAAGCATTTTTGGTATGTACTATAATTTAGATATGTATATAATTATTATTCTCACTCTCCTCCTCCTTTCTCCTCAATCCTTCTTACCAAAATGACAAGGAAAAATCCGAGAATTCCACTTTTCTCTCTCTCTCCATCCCAAAAGCAAAGATCTCTACTTCTTCCTGTATGTAGGTTGTCTTGATGTGTCTCGAGGAATTTCCGTTGAATAATTCAATTTCAAAAGACACTTTCCATAAAACATCAGGAGCATCTCATCATCCTCAACTGTACTATAACTAAATATACTAGTAGGGGAGGAAGGGGTATAAGTTTACCACTTTTGAAACTGAAAAATAAGGTGTTTAGTTGTTTCAATTTGTCAACTTTTGCGTTTTGAGGCATAGCTAACAAGCCTAGGAAAACTTTTAGACGCGTTTCAGAATGAAAAAAGGCATTTTGTAATAATTATAAATTAATTAGCATGACCTTCAATTTAAAAGAGAAAGATAGTCCATTCAAGATTTTTGACTTGCCGGAAAAGTCAATATTTGACAAAGTTTCTCATTGTCTTTTCAAAATTTTTTCACTGGACCATTCTTGATTTAATTCTACACAGAATTAGTGCTACTCTCATCAAAAGATGTTAACTGTAACTTCAATTAAGTTAATTTGTATCCAGTCATCCTAACTTCAATGGTCTGGGGCAAAAGTTTACCACCATTCGGGGTAAAAGTTTACCACTTTAAATTTTTAATTGTGACACTCCATTAAAATGAAAACAAATGCGGAGCACATAAAATGAAAGCTTAATGAATGTAGCACAAGTCAAAAGTTGATCCATGTCAAATAAAATGATACAACACAATTTTATTAACTAATCAAAATTTTGTGTGTTTTGAGAGTAGCAAGTATCCAGGGGTAAAAGTTTACCACTCCCTACTTAGCGGTCTTGGACATTCTGTGACCACATTTCATGTAAGTTAGGAACTAGAAGGTCATCGAATGACCTGAAATGTATTATTTGACTCAATTTGACATTTAATTTGTGTGTAAGGTGTCTTTACTTAACTTAACTGAATCGGTCACCTGTAATTAACTGAAGTATTTAAGAAAAGGATTATCATTGTGTGTTTAAAAAATGACAAACAGTGACAAAGAAATGGATTTTACAGATTCATTGTCAGTTGAAAGTTTCAACTTGAAATATTGAAAGTAGTTTTTAAATACACAACACACACACACACACACAACCTTAGTTTTAAAACGACAACAAGAATGCGTGTGTGTGATGTATCTAATAACTACTTTTAGTGTTTTGAATATTTTTAATTGATCAATTCACCAACTGAGATTGAAGAATACATTTTCCAGTCGTCATGGGTCATTTTTCACACCCACACAACCCCAATTTTCTTTAATTAAAGACTTTAGTTGACCCAATTAAATGATGTACAATAAAGAACTTTACACACAAATTGAGTGTAAAATCGAGTCAAATAATACATTTCACAGTGTTCTGTGCATTTCTAGTGCATAAAATACATTAAATGTGCTTAAATGTGGTCACAGAATGTTCAAAACCGCTAAATCGGGAGTGGTAAACTTTTACCCCTAGATACTTGCTACTCTCAAAACACACACACACAATTTTGATTAGTTAATAAAATTGTGTTGTATCATTTTATTTTACATGGAGCAACTTTTGACTTGTCCTACATTCATTCAGCTTTCATTTTATGTGCTCCTCAGTTATTTTCATTTTAATGGGGCGTTACATTTAAGAATTTAAAGTGGTAAACTTTTACCCCGAGGGGTGGTAAACTTATACCCCATATAGGAATTTTGACAATGTTAGCTAAAAAGGTCATTACGGGTCACGATTCCATGTTGCGGTTTTGAGACCCTGATCTAAGACGGAGAATTTCCTCATCTATCTAGTAGATGTATGACATTTGGCAAAAAATATTCTGAGTCGACTGTACAAATTAAAAACCAAGTGGTAAACTTTTACCCCGTCCTCCCCTAGGTATAACTTGTCTCCCTTACATATTATGAGACAAGTGGGTTTGTGGGTTTATATTGTGTGTGTAGACTTTATCGATTTATATGGTAGGAAGGTACTTTCATTAAATTCAATGTAATTTAATTAACTTGGCTTACCTCCACTTCACACACACTCACTCACTCAAAGCTTCAAGTATGTACGAGGTTTACTCTGCTACATGGTGAAAATTTCCAAAAATCTCGTATCCATACTTTCCCCATTTTTTTTCTCCTCCACTCGACGTATAAGTACATAACGTTAGTACTCCTGTAGTTCCAAGTTTTGAACGATTTTTTGTACCCAGAAAAAATGAATCCATACACAGCACACGGATGTAACTTCAGTTGGAGATTAGAATTTTGAAAAGGACAAAAGGTTTACAGAGGGAGGAGGAGGAGGTGGATCCGTAGAATGGAGAGAAAAGTTTTTAATATTTTTTTGGAACCAAACTAAGCACATTGTCACTTGTCACTACCAGAACCATGTCAGTTCAAAAATTCTAATTCAATGCTAGTCACACACTCACACATCTTTCTATTCCTTGTCATTCCTTGTAAAGCTTTAATTGTATAAAAAATAAAACACAAGAGAACAGAGAGAGAGAGTGGAGGATGGAGAGGGAAAAGTGGTTGGAATTCGGGGAAAATGAAAATTAGACTTTCGGTGAAATTCAGCAACTCGGCAATTTCGGATTCTTGGAAAAAGAGCCGAGTGAACTGAAAAGCGGGCATAATAGACAAACATAATGTAAATGCCTTGCCATCTCTCTCTCTCTCTATTCTTATAGTTTACCCAAAGGGATGGAACAGATCAAAGAAAGCGGATGTAATGGCTGTGAAGGGCATCCGGTTGCCAGGCAAGAAGGGGTTTACCTAGGCACTTCCAATGGTAAGGTACAAGAAAGGGACCTACACACACATGTATATAGAAAGAGTGTGTACTTTAGGAGACAATTTTTTTAACATTTCTTACTGCCCTTCTTCTTTTTTGTACAAAATACTGAAGACTTCCTCCATTGCACTCATCTCGCTTTCTTTTTTTTTGCTTGCAGAAGAAGAGGACGTGTCTCTTCCTCTTCTACGTGAGTTTTTTCTGCTATTAGAATTTTCCTCAGGAACCCTTCTTCCGAGAATTGTTCAGTTGATTATTATGCGCTCTACTCTTGGAGACACACACACACATGTATAGTAACTCCAATTTCATATTTCCAAGTAGAAAATATATCATCCTTCCTTTTTAAAAGACATACTTTATTCTCTCTCCTTTTATCAGTTGAGTGGGGTTCGGGGGAAACATGTAAATGACCTCTCTGGAAGTTTGAAAGGGAAGATTTTTTTAAAACTATTTTCCTGGTCGTTTTGTACACGTTCTATATACGTATATTTCATATTTTAGAAAGGGTAGTGCCGTTCTATCTCTCTGTCTTTGGTGTGTCAATGACCTCGGAGAAATGAATACAAACTAATCCCATTCTCTTTCTCTCCACATAAATTTGCCCTATGACCTTCAACTGTTTTCTGAGTGAACTTGTACGACTGATTGCAATGGATTTTATTTAAAATTTTACAGTTAAATCTAACAACTCCAAATTGGAGTTTCCAATGATCATTTTTAAATCTCATTTCATCCTTGTCAATTTAATCCTGCTCACAATTTTCAAAATTTGACAAAATAATTGTGATAGTACTTGTCATGTTCTGTTGAGTAGTCTCATTTCACCCTCTTGACTCAATCCACTGTGAATCCAATTAAATTGTGACATTTACAATTTGAAGGATGACAAAATCGGGTTTGTCAGAATGTCATGACTATTATGTCAATTATGATCTCCAGTTCACAATGTTTCCACTCTGACCCGTACATCCTTGAATAAATACCCAGAACTGTAGTCTGTGTGTGTGAGAGAGAGGAGGAGAACAAACTCATTGCCCCCAGTGACTCTCAAATAAATTCCAGGAAAATGTCCACGTTCCAGAAAATCAAAGGAGATAGAAAGAGAGAGAGTCAACAGTAAAGTAAATAAAATAAAATAATGGGATTGGGGATTGGGATGCCTCCAGTTCTTCTCTGCGTGTGTGTGTGTGTGTTCCATGTCTACAGTTGCCTTTCTACTTTTTGTCTTTGTGAACCGGATTTCATCTCTTTAATTTCCTTTCACCTTCACACTCTCCTTTCTCTCTCTCTCTCGTGTGTTTCCTCATACTCTTCTATTTTGCAATCGCATCCTGATTACTTTTTTCTCTATTGACAATCTTCACATTTTAATTAGGCTCCGATAATACATTTTTTTCAATTTACAAACTTCCATTTATGGCTTCATGTCAAGTGGAGTTCTCTCTCTCTACCTCTCTCTCCAGGAGGACACGAGAGGACAATGAAGGAGCAACTATTTTACATATAAATTAAAACCTTTCATCATCCAAACTCACTCAGACACACGCTCACACAACACCCAGAGAGAGAGAGAGACCATCTACGTATATAGATCTACATATCCATGCTAAATTTAAATTATTGAACCTCTCTCTTTTCTTTGTGTTGGTTTGAGCCCTTTTGTGTGTGTGAGTTTTATTAATGTTCCCAATGATTCCTTTCCATGTAGTCATAAACAGATAATACAATATCGAGTCAAGGGCACACACACACACTTCTACACCATCACCACCAACAGATTGAAAGATGAATTGATTAAGACGGTGAGGAGGAGGGGGGGGAGTCAAAGAATCTCAAATGGAATTCACAGCTTGAGAACTCAATTCCAAGAAAATGGGTGAGTCGTATTTTTTCTGTCTCGCATTTTTACAACACCCTAAGTAGTCTCCTGTGCCGGTAAATATTACATGTAAAAATATATTTTAAATCATATTTCAGAAATAAATTCATTTTTCTCCTCTACACTCGAATTAATTTGGAGTTTCTATTCGAATGTTATATTTAGATTGTTGTGAACTACAAGTAGAATAGAGGAGGATCCCACGTTCTGGTTCTATAAAAGTGTCACTTGGGTTGAACCCCGCTCAAGTAAAGTAGTTAATATTTATATTCCGTGGGACACACGGGAGTGACTCTGTCTATAGTGAATTTTAATGTTTCTCTTCTCTCCCATCATAATCCATGAATAGAAAAATGGTGTGTCTTGAAATGTTTACAGTGGGCAGGGACAAGTTGTTAAGAATGTATTTACAAATCATCTTTTCTCTCCCCCTCCCCCTTCTCCTCCTCCTCCTCCTCTTATCTCGTCTCTAATTACCAGTGTATTCAAAAAAATCATATGAAAGATTCAATTGGGTGTAAATGGACGTCGGTACATTTGACACACACACACTCACACCCTCCCTCCCTCATATAAATAAGTACAGGTAACAAGAATATGATGATATTGTATTTCCCTTTTGATATTATAAACCACCTTTTCGTGTACACCCTTCTTCTCCTCCTTTCAATCGGTGGACAAAACGAATGTACACACGGAACTGTTACGTGTGTGTGTGTGAGGCTATTCAAAAATGCAAATCATAGACTCGGCTCATCATCACCAAATTGAAATTCTTGTTGTTGTACTTCACACACACACACGTTTACCGTATCTTCTGAAATTTACATACACTCTACGCTTGTCTTGGACAAGTCTAATTTGCGTGTGTCTGAAACACAACATTCCACGCTCTCTTTTCAAGTCCGGGGTACAAGTGGGTGGATTACGGTAGGAAAATGATGTCTAAGTGATTACCCTGGGTAGTCGGCTTCAAAAGGAAGCTCTACATTCATAATACCAACAATTTAGAGAGTGCGTGACAATGGGCGTATGTGTATTCCGAGTATCCTCCACACACACACACAGTCCTAACTTCAGCACCAGCTTCCCAGGACACGTCTCTGAAATTTTTTCCACCGAAAAGTATGTATAATACAGAGAGAGAGAGAACAAGGTTTGTCACTGTAATCTGTAATCGTAATGGACAGAAAGAGAGAGAAAGAATTTAAAATTTTTTAAATGGAACTGGGCTTTGCTGCATCATTTATTTATTCCCACATCCCAACCCCCCACTCTCTCCCTCTCTCTCTCTCTCAGTCCACCATTCCCATGATCAATTCTTTAATTTTGTATCATCTCTAATGTAACTCGGAACTGTTGAGGAGGGAGAGGGATTCCAAGAAGTTGAGATGAAGCCACGATTTACACACACACAATTCGTTCGTAGAGAGAGAGTGAGAAGAGACTGGACGCTCGGAGATAATCAGGACGACTATTATCTCTTCATGCTCATGGGACACACACACGCACGCACACACACACACGGAAGAGAGTGGATGGGTACTTACGTAATGACTCTTGACTGTCTTGAGATCTTGTACGAAGATTAGCTCGGGTGTGTGTGTGTGCGTGTGTGGATTTTTTGTCCTAATCTTTAATTAAACTAACTGTTCTCTGTACTCAGTCATCAAGTGGAAAGAAGGAGGAGGATAGGAAGAATAACATGACTTTCTCTTGTAATTAATGTCAGTTTTCTCTCTCTCTCTCTCTCTCTCTCTCACACACACACACACTCTAAGACAGTTGAACTCTGTCCACAATTTTGTTGATGTCAGTCGGACCGTAGTTAAATTAGTAATTCTATTGAAAATTCTTTTTTTTTCAAGAGGACCATTTTCTACAGTTGAGTACACAACTTTTTCGTATGGAGGAAGCCAAAGTTGAACAAATTTACATGAATAGAACGTGTGTGTGTTTGAATGGAGAGTACAAATGTTAAGATACTAGTTTATGATTTAGCTGTAACTTTTCTGAAGGTACACACACAGCGAGAGAAAGAGAGAGAGAGGGAGAGAGAGAGAGAGAGAGAAAATAATTAGAAATTAATACAAAAATTCATACATTTCATTTGTCTCGGTTCAACCAATGGATTGACGTGTGAATGTGGCTGTCCCGTGTTTTTGTGGAGTTTATGAGAAGAGAGAGTGTGTGTGTGGAGGGAAGGAGAGGGTAGAAGTTATTGTGTGTTGATGAGGAGTGATTAAATACAAGTTTTATGGAATGGTGACTGAGTTTCCCTTTGTGTAAATTGTAAATTTTGCAATTGACGGCACAACCAGAACCAACAAACGGCACGTATAAGTAGAGGAAGGGAGGAGGAATGCACATGACAAAAAATAGTGGAGGCTCCCCTCCGATATAACTGGTGATAATTCAAGCATGTCTTTGTTTTTCCTCTCCTTCCAAGAACTTGATGCTTCGTTAAATATGAAATCAGCGATATCAAACAAACTTTTCTCATTCCTCCTCCTCCCCTCCGTACTGTCAATTAGTCATTTCCAAGTATTCTTATCCTCCATCCTAAAGTCAACACACAGCCAGGCACACACACACATCCACCAGAGAGAGAGAGAGAGAGAGAGAGGAATTATACACATTTTCGCCTTTCTACCCTCCACCATCCAGCAGCACCGATAAGAGAGAAACTTTAATTTTTCATTTCATAAAATATTTTTTCCCAACAGAAATAAAATCCAGGTAGAGGAGTTAGGGGAGGTCCTTGACCTCGAAAAGGTCATACTTCCACATTTCGACATGACATAATGATAAATGGATGGATGTATATGGAATAATGTCAATCCTATTAAAGAAAATTGATCAAGTTGAAAATTCATGTCCAAAAATTTAATTTAACGTCTCTTTCAACGGTCATCATTTTGTGGTCTCTTCGATCCTGCAGCCAATAAAACTTTTCTGGAAAATTCTGGGGGAGGAAATTTCTCTGAAATCATTGCTACATATTTGAGTTGGTAAATTTTTCAATAAAATTTGTCAGAATTTGTACGCATCTCTCATCGTCAGGGAGGAGGAGAAAGGAACGTAATTTTCCTCTTTCCGCCTACGTTTCTACTACTACTACATATGTACCGTACCATTAAATGTGTGTGTGTGATGAAATGTGAATTTTACATAATTTTGGGAAAAAGTTACAAATAATTATTCCGGGAAAAGTAGTTTGAGGATGATCATAAAGTAGTAGTTGTTATTTTGGACTGGGAATGAAATATGGAGTCACCTTTTAGAAACACGTGAAAAATGAAATGTGTTCATTCCACACACACGTTGACATTTCTGTTTCATCTGTAATCTCTGTTTTTATTTTCATTTTCATACTTGATCATTCAAGAGGAAATTTTCGAGTCGGTGGAGCCCTTGACAACTACAAATAAAATAAAATGATAATAATATGAGTACGACGATTCGCAAGTCTGTACAACAAAACAGGTTAAAAATAATACAATGAAGACTGTATTATACTCTCATCAAAAATTGTGTTCTTACGTTTTGACTCTTTTATATTGTACTCGATTTCTTTCATGTTTATCACACACACACGTATACTTGCAAGTAAGAAAGAGAGAGAGAGATTCCTAGTATTTGAACCAAGTTTCAATAAAAATAGCTGCAGAGGTATTTTCCAATCTCCACATGGTGACAGTTTACACAATGAATTGATTCAAATTTTTGCAACTCTATCTCATTCTCGTTTTCTCAAAAAAACGTCTCTCTTTTCTCTCTCTAGAATGTAAAATGTATTTGGGCCAAAAAAGAGAGAACAGACTGCGTCTTATTTGTGTGTGTGTGTGTGAATGTGCGCTCACTTTGACTTTGGAATTGTTTTCGGGACATTTTCTCTTTCTAGATTGTTTTGACAAAATTTTTTAAATTTCAAGGAGGACACCCCCAACAGCGTCCCTGACTTTGTTTTCCACACACACACACGTAGATGAGAAGCAGGTGCTAAAGAAAATAGAGTGTCGGGGGCAGGTGGAGGATGAAAGGTCTTTGTGTCCAATTTTTACGACTCCATTCCTTATCGCTGTAAGTAAATAGTAATGCAGAAAATTTCTATACTGAAGAAAAGAAAAGATAGAAGAAGGAGGGAAGGCGGTAGTAGAAAAAGCGCATTTAATCCTCTCTTTCCGTTGTGTATGTGTGACTTTTGTGTGACCGCATGAGTTACACAATACAATAGTGTCAAGCTAGAAATAAAAGAAGGGAAATTGAATCGTCCTCTTAATTTTTATCTTTTTTCTCTCTCTCTATTTTGAAAGGCGTCGGGCTCCATGGAAGCTCATGGAATGGGGCAGGCAGGAGGAATTAATTTCGGGAGAATAAACCTTCCATCATTTCATTTCCCTTGTCCGAGATGAAGAGAGATGAAGGAGGATTCTGAGAAAAGTGGCTGTACACATTTTTGGACTGACTTTTCATTATCTGGATTTATGCTCACGGCACACTGGATCTCGTCAGACATTCTCTGTACACTTTAGGAGAGAGTGAGTGTGTGTGTGTTTCACAGACTTTGGGTCTTGGAGAGAGAGAAACAATGGGGACGAGACACACGGAATCAACGTGACATGGAGTGGCTGTGTACATATTTTTTGATGGGATGGCTAGTATGTAAATTATTCATGTTGTTGTTGTTGTGTTTCACTTGAATGCCCTCCGCGGTTCCCTTGCCTTTCTCTACTCATCCTCCATAATTAATAGTGCATGGCTCCAGAGGGAAATCCTCCTTCACAGAGACTGACACTCTCCTGTGGTACACACTACACAGCAGTCAGTCAAATGAGAGTGATCTTGGGTCGACGTAGAAACTCTAGAGACTACACTAAACTTGACACACAGATAAAGAGAGAAACAATATTTTAAGACGCTCAACTAAATTTTAAATGTAAAAATTCCCTGAATGACCAGTGCACAAGTTTTTTATTCCACGTCGGGTAAAATCACTGCAAAACTTTTTCCCGCGCTAATACGTTCAAATCAGTGTTCTTTTTAATTCGAATTCAAATGAATTAATGAAGGGAGAAGAAGGACTGGGGAGTTACATAATTAAATTTTGTTGAATAATTTAGTTTGATGTCAAGACTCAATTTCTGATTACAACCTCTTGAAACAGGGTCTCAGTCTTTAAAAGCACTCTCTCTTTCCACAGGCACATGTACAGTGTACAAGGGAGGGGTGTGTGTGTGAGGCAGTGTATAATAAAATCAGAGTCAAATGGAATCATAAATTTGTTTTCCGACGCATGAAAATTGTGGATGAAACTTGGACGAAGTGGAACAGAAATTTCATTCAGTTGTGCTCAAAATTGTATTAAGGACAGGGAATTGAATGGAGGATCCTGATGAAGGAATACATGGTGTGTGTGTGTGTCCATGTGTGCCTGTGTGGAGGTTAGACTGATTGCAAATGAATTGCAAATTGGATTTTGTCCCTGACGTCACTTTTCCAGAAAGGAGGAGAGAGAGAGAGAGAGACAAAGATCAGGGAAAATCCGAGCTTAATTCTGAAGCCTTCGGAGAATTGAAATCTCTGGCCTTTTATTGTAGGGACTTTGAGGGCTCTACTCTACACACACGCACACACACACTGACCTAATTAGACATTCTGATTAGTTATCTCACTATTTCCACTGCCCTTTGTATGCGTGTCTGGTTGTGTGGAGTCAATCCTGAGTCTCAGAGGTCAAAGGTCTACAGGATCGAGAGTGAAAGTGGTGAGTCGTAGTCGTGTAGACGAAACGTTTAAATTTTGGGAAAATTCTATTATATATTCAATTTCTCCTCCATTGATTCCCTTCTTGAGTCATCCTGAATTGGAACAAAGACGGAGGAGGACTCGACACAATAGACAGTTGACTAATTGGATACTTGTGTGTGTGTAGGAACTGAAAAGGATCCCTTGAATTTGACTCTCCCTCCCTCCATCCTGTACTATTATCCTTGGTGTGTACTGTTTAAACACGGATTTTGATCCAATTCCTTGGAAAGACTAATTGGAAATTAGACATTCATCCTTTTGTGTCCCCCTTTCTTCTCGACGACCATATTTCATTTCCCATTTGATCTACATTGAGGAAAGAAACCTGGTGTGCTGTACGCTGTACAGTCTTCAAATATTTTGAATAGTCATTCAATCTCTGAAAAATCCTTCTTCTTCTTCTCAACAGTTTGCAATTCAATTTTCTTGACTCTCTCTTTCCCCTCCCTGCGTTCCCTCTCCCTCTACCTGTATGTGTGTGTGTTTCCTCGAAGTTGAGAATCCTTTTCTGTACAGAAGGAATTGATCTGCTCCAAATCAAAATTTCCTCCCATTAAAATTCAATTGAATTTTTCAACGCAAATTTTTATTTCATCCAGTACTCCTCTCCACTATATTTGTGTGTGTGTGTGTATTGTACAGGGCGTGTTTTCTTGCAGTCATATCTCCTTCCCAGAAATTGTTTTTTGTCCCCTATCCCGTACTACCAAATATTATTCGATAGGTATTAGACACAGGCACACACAGGGAGGGAGGGGGAGGGAAATCCACGAAGAGGAATGAGAGAGTTCCAATTTTAATTGTTCTAGGAATGGATTTTGTGTGTGATATTCAGATTTAATGATCCGATTGCCTAGGAAAATTCCATAAAATTTGAAATCCTACACGCCCTCCACACACACACACACACACACATTTGCTCCTCAACTCTCTTTCTCAAATGAAGGTTCTCGGGAGGAGGAGGAGGGAGGGGATGACAGGGAGGGCAGGTATGGTGACAAAATACAAAAGGGGAAGGAAAAAAGAGAAAAAAGCGATGATATCACACACACTTCAACTTTTTTCCATTGTTCAATCTCTCCAATTAAAATCACGTTCTCTCTTTCAACTGCCACTGGCATCCGTCCTCCTCTTTCCCTCGTCGTCGTCTTCGTCGTCGTCCTCATCCTCCTCATCGCAACATGGTTAGTCACACACCCGCTCAATTAGTATCTACATTAGCGGCTTATCTCGCTTCTAGATTTTAACAAGGAAAAAACAGGGAGGAACAAAACAGTCTAAGAATAGCCAAAATGGAAAGACAGTGTCTTCCAATGTCTTGACAGCTCAACATCAGTCAAAAACATGAGGGAGAGTGTGTCTGTGTGTTCTGTCTCCTCCTGGAAATCCTGAGGAGGAAGAGGGAGGAGACAGTTAATGATGATGATCATCTCAATCGAAAAAAATGGAAAGTTTTACAAAAATGACAATACATTGTCACACAAACTCATTAGTTCCCACTACAAATTTCCATGTCTCCATGATTTACTACTGTGAACCAACTATCGCTTTAAAACTTTGACATTAGCGGGCATTAACAGAGACAGGGGCCAGGAGGTCAATTGCGAGTTTACGGTATTTTCGGTGCAATGGCCACCATGAAAAGTGTAGACATTGATTACAGATTCGAAGTTGAACAAAAGGAAGGATGGAATACAGAGACTTTCGGATCAATACTCTTGAACTCTCTTTTTTTCCCAGTAGACTAGACACCTACCCGGGTCTTTCCCTGCCCCCTCTTCTTACCTTAGTTGTACTGTACTCTGTAATGTCCCACTGCACGGACGTACATGTATTGTACATTGGAAACCTAGGAAAGTAAATGAAATTGTCTCATTCCAACTTCCTTTATTGATCCTCCTTCTCCTCCTGTCTACTCCCGTACAATTGAAGGAAGGAGGGAAAGGGGATCGTTAAATGTACAAGTAATTTGGCCCTTTATTTCTAGATTCCTCCTTGACAGCCTGAGAGAGAGAGAGACTGTGAGTCGTCAGTAATGAGCTGAGCGGAAGTTGCTCTCTTTTTTTCTCTCTCACTCTCTACTGCTGCCCAATTATGGGAAGGTGTGACAAATCCTACGTCTCTCTCTCTCTCCCCTTTTCCCCGAATCATCCTCATTTTATCCTGATGACGCCTCTCTTTCTCCTAATCTCCTCAACTCTACCTTCTACTTGACAAAGGGCCGAGAGAGAGAGGAGAACTTTTGTTTTCCCTCCTTCAACTCACACACACACACCTTTAATCCTTAAGTGTAACAATACGAAATGCATGTGATATCATATGAAGAGGAGGAGGAGAATTAATAAGAAATTATATGGTAAAGTCTCCTCCAGCCAACCAAAATGAATTCCCTTATGAATATGATACACAATACACAATGGAGGAGAAGAGGGGAAGAGGGGTATGTCAACGCGTGGAACGTAATAATAACTTGATTATTACTGTGACTACCTACGAATAATAGTAGAGGGAGGAGGGGGAGGAGAATCTATTATGATGGCCATTGTGTGTGCCTCTCCTTTTCGTGAGGGGATGTGAAATTCTCGAAACACTCTTTTTTACGAATCTCAATCAGTAAAAATTATGAATCACAGTTCCATTCCCACTGCCGTACAGATTATTATTATAAAGAGGGAGAAGGGAGGGAGGAGACAGCATTATTGATGGTAGGTAATTCTGGTGAAACATAATGGTTGATTGTTGAATTTAGTGGAATTGGGTGGAGCGGAGAGAAAGAAGAAGAGGGAAGGAGATACGCTTAACTAAAGTCTTTTTTATCTCCCCCTCCCTCTCCCTCTCCTCCCTCCTCTCTCGTTACACACACACTCTTTGACTAAGTGGAGGGGATAAGATGAAGAGTATATTATACACAGATGGAAGGTTATCACACACAAAGTCAGTCTGTCTGTCCTTGTCTCGTTTTGTCGTTGTTCTTTTTTTTCAGCGGAAATTTTCAGGCTTTGAGTAATTCGTGCATTCAATTGTGTGTGCCTGTGTGTGTGTGTCTCTCTCTTCCCTACTTCTCCATGTTCTCTTTTCATTTGAGTACCACCCGTAATTCAAAATTCTGCTCAACCATGACTTCCAGTTTTCTCTTTCTCTTTTGTTGGATCCAACTTTTTTTTATTGTCTAGTTTTTCCCGATAAAAATTATCCTAGCTTCAACACACACACACGCAGTACTTTGTAATTGTACAGAGTTCCACAAAACTTGTGCTCTCCCACCATCTCTCTCTCTCTCGGCCTGACATGACATTGTCATGTAAACGTCAGGCAAATTGTGTCACAAACGTTTGTGTCATGTCAGGACAAGTTTTGACTCACCCTGTACATAGTATTGACACAAGTAAGAATAACGGCTTTAAAAGAGAGAGAGAGAGATTTATTTTCCATGATGAAGACTTGAGGATTATTGGGAAAAGATATTTTCATCTGGATGACTGGATGACAATATAAAATTCCTGGAGATTCCTGGAGGGAACAATCGATTTGTTGAGCATCAAGAAAAATGTAGACTTTAAATAGGTCTCTGATAATTGTGCTCAACTTAAAATCTTCATTCTCCTTAATTCTCTGACTTGAGAGGGATGGAAAAGGTGGAGAAAATAGAGAACAGTGAACACGCACACACTCTTTCTCTCACAAAGTTTCAAAGAACACCCCATTTCTTCTTCCCACCGTACACATGGAGTACACACAGTCACACACACGCACAGTACAGTTTCGAAGGATAAATAAGAGAGGAGAGAGTTGAAGATTGAAGAGGAGAGTTGGGCTGAAGAAAGACGGGAGGAGGAGAGTCTCTCTTGTGAGAGAGTCAAAGTCTAAGAATTAGACGTCTGTACATTCCAAGAATCATCCATTTCTGAAATGAGATTTCTCTTTTCACTCTTTTCTTCTCGACTCTCCAAGTCTCCTTTTTCCAAGGAGAAGTGAAGAGAGAGAAAAAACCCATATGCCCCTTCTTCTTTTTGTGGAGCTACGACGCACATTGGTCAGTTTGAGAAATAAATGCGAACGATGCTTCTAACTCTTGAGAAAGGCATTATAGAATGCTGACCGGACACTCAGTAGGGTAAAAATGTACGGGGAATA
>WJFB01002068.1:0-22805 GCA_009870185.1 Pygmarrhopalites habei
CCCCCCCCCCCCCAAAAAACATTCACATTTGAGTTCAAATTCTATTATAATGGTCATCATATCTGATGTAATTTACCGTCACCCAAACAATGTGTCATCCTACCCCCCTCTTTTCCCCTGGCCCCTATACACATTATTATGGTTTACAACTTCTTTTTTTCCTCAAAAATTTTAATATATTTCAATTTTTTATTAGTAATTATTATTATGAATTCATCAGATGAACCAAAGTTAGGCTACGTAATATAAGTTATAGAACTACATTTTTTTTGCTATCAAAAGCAAATAATATTCTATAAATTGATAAATGTACATGACTAAAAAGCCTTAAAGCTGCCTAAAATAGGCAAACACTGAGGCAAGTTGTATTAAATTTGAAGATACAAAAAAAACAAAAAAAAAAAAAAATTAAGATCATTATCATGTTCAGTGAGTGTCAATATACTCCATTTGTTTTAAAAACTTATTATATTGTTGATGTTATTGTGTGGGAAAGAAGTTGCACATTATTAATTCATAAATATTGGTTGGACAAGAAGAGTCGTGAACAAAAAATTTTTTTTCAATTCAAGAATTTTCACAAAGACTATCAATTGTGTTAAGACAAAAAAAAATTTAGTGGACTTTCTCTTTCTATCGTTAAAAGCATTTCGCTCATCTCTACATGCTACATTACATTACGTGATATCTCTGCGAAGAAATTGTCACTAAACATTTTTTTAATTCCACAAAACAATTGAGTAGTCCGTGAAATCCTTTTACAGAAGAGTTAAAGTAAGTTACGAATAAATGAGACAACTAACTGGTACACTATTACAGTTTATAGTCGTCAGAAATAACTAATGAAGACATAAAATTCTACCTTACATTAAACTCTACAAAATGAAGAGTTATACTAAATAATTAATATGCTTGTTATCGTTACACATGATTGTAAATTAAGTAAAAAATAAAAACAACTAAAGGAGAGAGAGAGAGAGAGAGAGAGAGAGAAAAAAAGAAAAGAATTCATTTTATAATAATAGTGCAAAACTCTGGGCACTGACATCGTCTATCTAATGGCCTCTATTCAGAATATACAGAGTCTTGACAATAAGAAAAGAAAGCGACTAAAAATTGTGATATAACATGTACAGTTGATTAAGGACCCTCAAAAAAATCCTAAATTAATTCATTATTACAGAAATAATAATCATTATAATTATTAATAACCATAAAGTTTTTTTTGCACCCTAAAAACTCAACGAACATAAAATTCATAACAAACAACATAACAATACGTTAATAACTTGTCGCATTTGCACTTTGACAGAAATAAATGACTATATCCTAATTTTATTTCCAAAAAAAAAATTAAATGATTAGCACTGCGTATGTAATAATAACGTATTGCTCACTGTGCACATTTCTCTTTTTCTATTTTTTTTTTTTTGGATTCGTAGCACAAAGCAAACATTGATTAGAAGTTGATTGATTAAAGCATACTGTATTTGATTTCATTCCTTATTAAAACCCAAAAAACTCAACGTCGGCGTACGTAACGTGTGTGTGTGTCATAATATACACATTTTTTTCTCTTTCTTACTAATCTGCTCGACTATTTATCAGTGCTGCCAGAGTACTGGCTGCTGAATTACTCAGACTGTTACTATTGTGGCTTGTTGGACTTGTAGAGTTGCTGTTGGAATTATTACTTAGGGCTGCAGCAGCGACGACTGCAACTGTTCCAGATGATGATGATGACGGAGTGGGGCACTTTGGTTTTCCATGTTTTGTACGAACATGGGCGTTCAGGTTGTCGGATCGAGTGTATACACATGGACAGTATGGACAGGAATAGGTTCCGGGCATGTGGACAAAACGATGTTTCCTTCCCCTAACAAGTTTCCCGCATAATTTGCATCTTTTCAGATGAGGTGAACCTTTCACCTTCTCGAATATTGATCCATATATCCGTCCTGCGAATCAACAACATCGTGTCCTCAGAACAAAAATATTTTTTTTGTGGTTGTTTTTTCAACCCAATCAATCTCACCATACACACACACGCAAATATACATAGAAAATGGTTAAGCATTCAGTCCAAAAAATCAAAATCAAAATTAGACTAGCCTATATAGTCACTCAATCATTATGCATCAAAAAATAAATAGTATAGTAAAAAAAATATTAGGATCAAAAGTGTGTGTTCAAAAAGTGCATACTACTCGTCCTCTTTCTAATTTCATGGTATTTACAAAAAAATGTATAAAATAAAGAAAATTTAGTTAATTTAGTCCGGAGGTAATCCTATTATAATTATGACAGTAGCATTCCAAAATCCAGGTGGTCAAAATTAATTACTTTACGAAAAGAAAAAAAAACGATGATGTATGAGCGATTCTTCGTTTTTCTTTTTACTTCATTTTTCCGACTTTCGAAAGCAAGTACAAAACCCATCACCATTTTAAAATATTATATATCATATGTACAAGTCACAAGTACATTTTTTTCCATATTTTCTTTTACACACACACAGTAAAAAATGAGCTGATGAATAAAATCTGTAAATCAGCGACATTAAGTCTACCATCAAAATTCATGATCATGCTACTTTGATTCTGTCAGTGAACGTTGTACTTTGTAGTATAGGCTGTGTGTGGGGTGGTGGTGAGGAGCAGAGACATAGAGAGAGGAGAGATGCCTTGAACACCCATGAATTATTCATGATGAATGCTAACTTACTTTAGCTGTGATCTCGTTAACTATTGCTTAATAAACACAAA
The DNA here is from genome assembly GCA_009870185.1 of Pygmarrhopalites habei. Lineage (NCBI taxonomy): Eukaryota > Metazoa > Arthropoda > Collembola > Symphypleona > Arrhopalitidae > Pygmarrhopalites > Pygmarrhopalites habei. Next base: position 2,766 of record WJFB01002068.1, read on the forward strand.
TTCTTCTATACGTGTCGTCGTACACACAACATTGTAGCACACACACGTCACATGGAAAGAGTAATACACAGTATACTTGGAAACTGAATAGTGTGATACTGATAAACGTCTTTTGTGTTTAGTGAGATGTTTGTAATGTGTACTGTAGAGTGTAGGGTACATACACCTCCATGGAAGATTGTATGTAATACAATTTTTTCAAGTTCACAGCAGTCAAAGTCTATGGTATTCACGCACTAATATTATTATTATTTCAACAGTACACCTTGATCCTTCCCGACCAACAAATCATATATACATTATGAATAGCTATAATTTGTTTCCTATATTAATGGTTATAGACACACGAGCGTCGAGCGTGTGTGTGTGTGTGTGTAAACTGACACTAACTCAATTGTAGTGGAAACCCGAAGTCATCACATATATATAACCCCTAATGAATCAGAAGGTGAACGAAAGAAGCTCACAAGTATCAACCTAGTCCCCACCGTGTAAAAAATGAAACACTCTAAATATGTTCCTCGCTTTCTTATATATTATATATACATTTTCAATGCACCAATATCCCGCATAAATAATGAACAACGACCATGGGGAATGGAAAAAAATCTACAATTTAAATCCAGCCAAAAATAACTACACCACTCAAAATTTGCATAATTTGAGGCAACTATAGTAATACAAAACAATTCAGAACATGAATAACTATTTCACACGAGTGAAAGCATCAGGGATAAACGGATAGATTAGCTGGTGATTTTTGTATTATATTCCTTTTCTATTAGTCTCCTCTCAAGAGTATTCAAGAGAGTGTGTGTAGAGTCCACATCTTCAGTCACACATACAATATATCCCACATAAAAATAGGTACAGACACATTGAACGACAACAAACAAAAGTAGCAGGTATTTTCATATTACACAGAAGAATCCTAATAATAAAGTTGTTTTTGAGAAAACCAACTAACAAATTAATCTCCCTATCCCTGACCTGTATGTATGAAGAATGATCAGCACTAAGTAGAATTGCGGGTGACAAACTCCCATCATAAGAATAATACTCAGTTTGAACTTCAAGCTTTGAAGGGGACTCAAGCGAATCATAATATAAACTTTAAAAATTTTGCTACAAATCAGTATCTTACAAAATTTACTCAAGTGGCAGTGATTCCCCTTATCAAAGGTATTCTACCAATGATAATAGAATAAGATTAAACAAAAAATTTGGAAATACATATTCAAATTCATTCTGATTCCGTATAATTAGTAACAATACGATTTTTTATTCATTTTTAATCATTGTAATTAGATAAAATATTTTGATGTTTACATAGTATACGTAGCTCTCTGTAGTCTTTTTATATTTATGTAGGAATAATTTGTTTTCCCAAATTATTTTGTAATATAAGAAAGAAATAGTAAATTTTTATAAGAAAACATTAAAATACCAAACGCTGCTTTTGGTCAAGTTGACTGAAATTTGATTGTCTTCAACGTTATTCAGGTAACATTATTTTTTTACACAAAATTGAATCACAACCCATCATCTACTTTTATATATCCATTTATACCTGGATTTTTTTTCTCATCTACAATTGCTACATCAGCTAAATAACAGTACAGTTTTTAAAGTCTTCTTTTTTTGTTCGCATATAAACTACTACTTCCAAGTTTCAAATTTCATTTTCTTTGTAATTTTAATAAATTATATGGTAACACAATATTCTTTTCCATTGAGAATAAACCCCCACCCCCTTCTCTACATATCTTGTCTTTAAAAAAAATTTCTACTCCTATTGATATCTAAACTTTGACATAATCATTTGTAGGTAAAATAATCATAATGTTAACAGTCGTAATATTTTTTGGATAAATACAAACCAAATTGGCAAAATTCATTATAAAGTTTGTTCAATCTTGTGGTAGACTTTTAAATGATTCTTTAGAGTAGACTCTCTTGGATATTCATGGCCACAAATAAAACATGCAAATTTGAAATTATTATTACTACTGCTACCACTACTATTACTATTATGATGATGATGACTATCTCGACTGAGACTAAGATGACTGGTAATGGTGCCACTATTATTACCATTTTTTGAGGTACTACTACCTCCTAATGACTCCCCTACCACAGTTTTCACTCTTGCAGCATTGTTACTGGTGCTACCACCACAACTACTACTAGCTCCCCGATCCCGATGATGATGATGATGATGAGGATAAGAGCCAAGTTGTCCATGGACAACCAGCATGTCAGTACCACTTGCTCTGAGGCTTAATAATGTTGCCTTTGCTCCAATCATTGACAAATCAGCTGGAGCATTCGAATCTGAGTTGTCTGACAAGTCAAATTTCTTGTCAATTTTTACTATATCCCCCAGTTCAGACTCACAAGACGGAATTTTAGTATTAATATAAACTTCAGGACTGCCAGGATGTCCCACTGACAACGAAAGCGACAAGGGTAATGGCAATGGAATAGATGACGACGATGATTCCTCCTCATCTTCAGGAATGGTTGCAATCGGACTCTCAGCATTTTTGTTTAGTTTCTGTTGACCATCACTAGCCCTCGGAGATCGTATTATCACTGACATTGACCTGCTGTTCCCTCCCCTTGGGGACAAACCACCACCAACTGCAACCAAACCAGAAGTACAATAATCAGGTCTGATCTGACTGACTTGCCATTTGTTTTTTAAATCCATATTACCCCCCTCTTCGTCCGTCTCTCAGAAGTAAAGTACTTATTGACTATTTTTTTACTGTCCCATACGTCATCATTTTAATACTACATTAACCCATTTCCCTTCTATGATATCCTTTGACATCAAAAATACTGATCACTATTATTATGCGTTTCATCCTTATGTCCATCCTGACATACACACAGCTAGACACTCAATACTTATCCTATAGGTAAAATGAACATTTTAACCAGTATGGCGTTCGTATAGAAAACTGTGATGATATTTAATGATTTAAGGTGATGTGGTGGGTATTTGATTTTTAAGTCAAGTTTTGTCAAATTTCGTTGCACAAGCTTTGTTGTTTTTGTCGTTGTTACCATTTTCAAGTGTTTTTGATGATTAAAATCATTTGCAAATTACATCAAACACTAATTTGCAAATTATACAAAAACATCAATCATCAAACTTAAAAACAAGATTCAGGTGCAGAACAAGGCAAGAAAGAACATGCGTCACAACATAGCATTACTTGAAACTTTTCATTTCTTGTAAAAAACAACTTCAAAATGACCATTCCTCTTCAATCTAGATGCAAATTGGAAACTTAACAGACATACCACTAACTTACAATGGTGGAATATTTCTGGATTACTAGACTCTCAACAACAGAAATGAAACAATTAATAACCCTCAACCCGCCTATTATATCTTGGAATCAATCTTAAAACTTACAACAATCACAAGTAACATTCATTTTCACCTGTGTAATTATAATAACCTTTGTTTTAGAATAATTAAAGGATTTTAATCTGATATTGAAATAAAAAACTCCATTCTGTCATTCACATCCTACTATACCTTTGGAAGAAAATATATCCAACTATCTTTAAAAGAATTGACTTGTTCAAAAATTTTGTTTCAAAATAACGAAGCTACGTCTTTTTAAATGAAAATAAACACAACTGTTGTATAAACAAAAGTTAAGAAAATAAAATCACAGACTGGCTTTTGAGAGAAATATTAATAACACATAAACAAACAAATCAAGTCACATAAAATAAAATATTGTGAAGGACACACAAAAGAAACGAAGACAGGACATTGCAAGACGACAACTCTTTCGTGTTTAAGAAAAACATTAGTTTTAAGGAATAATTTTTGTACTTACCGTCTTGAATTTCTAGACCATCAGCGTTTGAAGACCCTTGTTGATCCGAATCACCTTTATCATCGTCACTAGATTTTTCCTACAAAATCAAGACAAGATATTATGACTAAATACATTATAATAATGGACAAAAAGAGTAGGGTTACAATGATGAATCTGTACTCGAGAAAACCTTGCATCACATCCCAAAATAATGTAAAAATTCCGAGAATTTAATTCTCCTTCTTTGAAAAGATTTTGCAATGAGAAGTACTCTTGAAGTAACATTATACTCACCAGTAAGGAGGCAGCATGTGGGTAGTATCCAATCGTATATTGACCATCGTCCATATCGTCGTCGTCATCGTCGTCGTCCGCTTCCATTTTTACATTTATATTATTGGGATCAACTAAATCATAGTCAATGTCGTCTTTTCCAGGTGTTTCCATGACAGGATGCAGAAAAGTGGATGGATCAATGACACTTGGTACAACATCGTTGGTTGAACTCACCAGTGGACTAGGTTTACCGGGCGGCTTTCCGATTGCAATCAAGGCTTTTTATAAAACACAAAGATTATCATTTTCCTCATAAGCAAAAAAAATTACAAGTCTATCTTACAACTTTCAAAGCCTCAGTCAGAAAAAAAGACTATGACAAAATTCAAATGATAGATGAGTGGATTGTTTTACCTGGAGGTGAGGGTCGGCTTCCCCCGGAAGAACTTATGGAGACGACGTCTACAGATCGTGCTGATGACGCACTGTGTTCTAATTTATTTGAAATTTCCTACAAATCCGAATAGATACCATTGTTTATAAAGTTAGTCAATAATCTATTTTAATGATATATTGTTGTCATGATTAAAAATATGCTATTATTTCGACAGTATATTGTACAAATTAAATATGTTAACTCACCTGATGGTTAGTAAGTAGAGGATCAACATCGTCATTACTACTTGTTGATACTCGTCGTCTTTTACGACTTGGAGTAGTACAGTCATTTGCATGATGAACACTACTCCCCGACGTTTCTGTTGAATCATTTGATCTAGAATTTACATTTGATTTGTTTCCACTGTCTGCTCCTGAACTGCCACTGTCACAGCCCTCCGTCAAACCACGAATCTTCAAGGCCTCTGCTGTTTTTAAGAACTCTGATAAAGATGACTGACTCACATTTACTTCACCCTTGTACATAAAATTTAGAAGGGCCTTCACTGTTAGTGTACAAAACAAAATCATCACATCAGATCACCATTTTCCAAGTTGAAGAAAAATGTTTTTGTACACAGTAAATACAGTAAAAAGTTGCTTACTTTCAGACGACTTGATGTCTTTCATGAAGATTATAGGGTGTGGATGTGTGTTCCGCACCAAAACACTTTCGAAATATGGACTGCATGCCTGAAAATTAGAAATTACAAAAAATATTAATACTTTGTCAATAACTTTTAATAATTTAATAACAATTTTTCTTTAAAAAGTACAACTCACCGACAAAACTGTTTGATGCGCTTTGAAGGTCTGTCCCTCACAAGCAAGGGTCACATCTCTGGAAAGAGAAAACGTCATGAGTACGTTGTGTAGAATAAAATAATAATAGAAAGAAATAATAATAGTAAATTAATCAAGAATAATTTGGTATGTACGTGAGTGACTCTTGCTGCAAGAGGCGTTCCAAGACATCAATAAAGTTGCTAGAGAAAAGGACAAAAAGATAAATGTTCAATAATTTTTCTCACTCAGATGACATGTTACACACACTGAAAATATTGAAAACAAATTATTACTACAAAGACGTTAAAGTTTTTTTAATACCTTGCATGATTGTTCCATCTGAGGCAGAAATGTTGGTCAATCCCTCCCATTTTCATTTGAAATGAAATAAAACTTGTTCCACGACGTTCCCTCTTGTCAACTTCTTCTTTTTTTGGGTTATCACCATGAACCCAAAGCACTATTTAAATCTTTGGTTTGGACTTGACTAAAATTGGTTCCACCGGCCCTTTCGAAGAATCCCGCTGAAACGACAATAAAACGTATACCCTTAAATCAGCGACTTCAAAAAATTCCTTCCTTGTCCATCATAATAAAATACAAAACTATACGGACGTGTAAAACACGTTCTTCAACTTTTATTTAAAATAAAATTTTCATCATTAATAAGGACTCGGCCCTCCATTAGGACAGGAAACCAGATAAATGTCATTCTGACAAACAGTAAAGTAGATTAACTTTATTCCCATGAAACGCAATTAGTAGAGACAAATATACTTGAAATAACCTATTTCCAAGACTAATTACTGTATTGAGAATTCTAGATAAACCAAGTATTAACCAAGTCATCCAGAGTCTAAATACGACGCAAAAAATTAAATAAATAGTCTCTAATCCATGCCAAATATTTTATCCCATCTCATTTCCTTCTTCACAATTTTATCAGGTCGTCAACACCTTCTTCAAGTCCCCTCTTCTTTCTCGCTGGAGACATAATTATATGAACAAAGTTGTTTCTCTACTAAATTTTCCAACAAACCACTCCTTGTCCTGGTCTTGCCTGAAAAGACTGTAAGATGATATAACAACCTGGTTTCTCCCGTTGAATGAAACTCAATATCCGCTTTTACCTTATTTCCTCCACCCACCCCCAAAAACATGAACGTGTACCTAGTTCAGACGACCATTATTACATTACGTAATTCTCTCTCTCTCTAAGCTGTCCTCAAACCAACACAAAAAAGTGTAATAAAAACTTCGTGAAGTAGGGAAAAGTCAGCTTTTTGTAGCCAGAGCATAAGTACATCAACGAGTATTAATAGCATTACATACTCATAAGATTGTGAAGAGCCCCTCTAAAGCAGAACATGGGGTTTAGCTCGACAAATGGTTTTCTACGAATACAAAACCTTCTTAAACCGTATCTCGGATAGTATGACCTGATTTAGTACATAAAGTATTTCGCTATTTCTCTCTCTCTCTACTGTGTGTATACGCACACGACCCATCCTCCATAGTACACACCTCCAATCTGTAAGCATATCCCACACACACACACTCTCTCAACATGAGGGTGTAGTAGTGACGGAATTCAGAAATTCAATACATGCCGTGCAACAGGTTCCAAAGACATTTGCAGTGAGCGTGATACATACATAATTTTCCTTGTGTTTCAAAATCTCCTCATAGACTCTTCATAGATATTTCCCTTATTTTGAAATGCACAATATGACTACATGGTCGTGCATACAAAGTGTCATATCCATCTATTAACTAATATCCTCTTGTTCCATTATTTTGAATTATAAACACTTTTAAATGATACGACGACTGACGTTAGTGAGGCTTATGTTTTCCTAAAAAAATGTTTCTTCTAAATGTTTCTAGAAATCTTGAACGCTGAGAGTCTTTACTCTTAGTTACCTAAATAAATACGAGTACGTGTATGATATGACGTTGTCAGATAAGTCCTTATGACCATGAGTCACTCCTGCTGTTGATGATCATGGTAGTATAAGTATGGGGGGTAAATCTTTAAAGTCAAATTATCACTTCAAAAAGATGATAGTCGTCATTCCGACACTTGACTCTATATAAAAAGAAATTATGCAAACACTACTTTCAATGCATGTACATTTTAATGGAGCAATTATAATAATAAAATGTTTTGTCGAGCCTTTTCTACAATGAACCATTTCATAATGAAATTTTCATTAGACTACATTAGACTACTACACATCATGCACCCGTAAGAAAAACACAAAGAGTGTGAACAAGAGTGATAATCAAATTATTTTCTTATTATTGTATAAAAGAAAAATGTATTGATAACTCTATGTCATCCTGTTTGCAAATACCATTTTTGTTTATGTTAGGGTAGGACAAGGTGTGAATAATGCACAGGTTATTATGTAGCCTGTAGTATGCACACAATTTTCAAAAAGAGAGCTAGCAAAAATCTTTCCCCTGCTTTTCATTTTTACAAATTATAAGGATCAAAATTTCTAAAGTCGACATTAATGTCTGTGTTTCAATGAATTCAATCAAATTATTAGTGAAAAAAATACATAAAAAATCTCATTCTGTCTTCCCCTGCTAGACAGTCAAAACATTTTTGAGATAAATAATTTGACTTCAAGGTAAATAACAACTGTTATATCCTCAGTGATAAACCATTTACAATTTTATATCAGAAAAATACTTAATATTTTAAGATTTCTAACATAGTAGACGATGAAACAACAAGGATCAAAACTGTCTGTGTGACATAAGGCTCTGATACGAGTAACCTCAGTATTTCCCTCTAAACATTTCTATTCTCTACCTAAACAATGTACAACTAGTCCTTAGCTTGTGAAGCTCTAATATTTTTAAACGAAAAGGGAAAAAAACCACACATACGGAAAAAAGATAAATACACACACCACAGTACAGTAACAGCACACTCTACCTACCTACTCCCAAGTCCACTCAAAAACCTATCACATACATTGAACAGAGTACCAAGACGTGAACACACCACTACTTCCATCGTACACTGTCATAAACCTTTCAATGGTTGTACAAAGCAGAAGCGACCGCCGAACAGAATGAGGAAAAGCACACATACAATAGGATCATGTATACTAATAGCAGTATAATTATGTATTCCAAGTCCATATGCATGCATAATTACGTAAGAGAGAGAGAGAGAGAGAGAGTCTGACACAGGTAATAACTAACTTAATTTAACCAATGAGCTTAGACACACATTACACACAAAGGGCTTCACATATGGGCACGACCTGGTTAAAATCCTTATCAGAAGAATCCTCCACATCCAATGACGATGATGTGGGACTTTCCGAGGGCTAGGAAGGAAGAAACTTTTGTGTACACACACACACAATGTGTATGTGTACATGTTGTAGGTATAATAACTTTTCCTATCGCTACCTATGTACTGATGATGAAGCAACTCCAGACAGACAGACACATACATCAGGTATTAATATGATTATGCATTTGTAAATGTAGGGAAAAACCTGAGTCCGACATATTTCCCTTCCTTTCCCTTCTCTTTCTCTATTTCCACACATACACACATATGATGAAAATATTAATCCTGGAAAAGTCTCCCGTCTCTTTTTTTCCTCTGTAGAATCCATGGAACTGACTGAGGGAAAAGGGGAAGGAGGAGAGAAGGGAGCCAGCAGGCACGGGCACTGTGCTGTCCCTGGTATCGCCCGTACTTGGGTTGCCAGGGGAAACCTACAAAAACTATCGATTGTCTAGCAAGAGAGATAGATAGAAAGAAAGGGAGGGAGAGAGCCCCCCTTTCCCTTCCAGTCCCGGTCTCTAATATGATTGAAAGGGAAAAAGGAACGAGAATCATGTTTCTCTTTCCCTACGACCATCACAACACATATAGAGAGATCCGCACGTCATGCGGGGAGCAAGAGACAGAAAGTGAGCGTGTGTGTAAGAGAGAGAAGGAGAGAGAAGGGATATAGAGACAGTAAAAGGGTGACTTCATTTAAGGCCTTTCCCTTTCTCGGCTTTCTCCCCTAGGAAGGACGGATCAATAAAAAGCACTCTCCTATCCTGGGAGAAACAGTTGACACAGGGCTAAAAATGAAAGCTTTTCTCTCCATCCCTCCCCCTTCTTCCTTACATTATGGACAATGTGTAAGGGACTTTCTACACACACACACAGTCACCATATCTCTGTGTGTGTCAGTCCCCCGACATGTCAGGGTGGTCATACCCGTAAGTACGTGTGTGTGTGTGCTTCATACACTCAAGGAGAGGAGGGAAATGACTAGGAAAATATATCCAGAGACTAATATTACAACCGGAACATATTTCCATGTAAAATATTATTTCAACAAGACACGACACACACACACACTCGCACTCGTGACAACCTCACTCAAGTGTGTACAACATCAATGCATTTGCATGCAATCATGTAAAGTATATTGACTTTAATTTCTTTTTTAAAAAATTGAATATAGAACCATTTAATGACCGTGCTATATATAGAATCTATATTATAGATATTTAAAATAAAAGAGTAGTCAATAAATTCAATTCCAAATTCCAGTAAAATTGGAGAGATTACAAAATAATTAAACAAAAATCCATAATGGCTTAATTTTGACTCGAATATCTTGTGGAAAGAAAAACACTGGACGTGTCACATGAGTGATTCTTATCGGAGGAGACACTACACACAATAACTGAACCAATAACTTACGAAAATACTAGGAAAAAACTAAGGAATAATATATATGGTTACCCCGCATTACTGCGGACAGTAGTCTTCCAAAAAAATTCAGAACTGAAGTCACCACATAATTCTCAAAATATGAACTCTTTTGAAGTTGACGAAATGTTTGAGGAAGATTTTTGCACTGTACCATTGTGTATAGTGTAACCATTGTTTATTGGAAATCATGACATGCCACAGACAATCATCTGTTACTGGCTGACAATGTACACCATAATCATGATACAATAATACAGTCTCAACACCATTAGATTATGCTGACACATAACCCTCTTGTCTCTCATCATTCTCATCCTCGTACACACTTCTACTCAATGACAATGAATGTCTGTGTGTAGTAAATAGAATTCACAATAATAATCTTCTTACCTCTCTTTAGATTGAATTTATTTGCTCATGCTACGAAACATCTCTCTCCCTCTTTTTACTGTATTGTATCTGTGTACTAATATCCGATTGACGTGTTACAATGTAAGACTGTGAAACTGTTCAACCAGAATTTTCCAACTAGAATGAAAAATATAATACAATACTGAGGATGAGACATGGACCATGATCTGATCTAGTTTTATAGGAAACTTGTCCCACACACACACACACACACACACACATTGTATTCTGTTCCATTTGTAAAGAGCTGATACTTTGAGAGAGAGAGAGAGAGAAAAGAAAGAAAAACCTAATGAAAATATTTCTCAAAAATAAATACATAGTCATCATCTTTCGATACCCTGATGTAGTGAAGACTTTTGAGTTTGTGAGTGAATTTTTTTTGCGTTGGCATAAAACTAGTCCTGTGTAGTATGATAAAACTTATGTATATCCTTTTAGAAAAAAATATACCACCAATACGATTCAATGGCGCAAAAAAACAAGTGACTATGAATATGGGTCACGGCTTTAAATTTGGAGTCGGCTTTTCCTCTCCTCTCCAACATATCCTCTATTTCTTTGTTTTCCCTTTTTTACCATCAAAAAAGAAGAAGAAGAAGGAAAACACACACAACTGGTTCACACTTTCCTCACAATCCTTGCCATAGTAATAATCCTCAGAATTTTTCACATATACTACACTCGTTCCCATCCAAATCCAAATTTTCCAGAATGCGTCAAAATTGACTTCATCCCCCCACAGCACACACACACGAACACATACTACACTTAACCTTCCATCCAGACACAGTCTACCAAAACTTGCTACATACACATATATATATATATACCTGTATAATCTATTGCAGCAGAGGAGATTCCAAAGTAGAAGACATATTCTGTTTGTATGTGTGTGTTAGTGAGACTGTACACAAGGCAATTCAGATGAATCAGAAGGCTAATTTTTTTGTGAGTAAATGTACACATACACATGAGAAAATATTGTATTTGACGACACTGTAACTATATCGCTAACCATTTTCTCTTCTCCAAATGAACCGTCCAATATATTTTGATGATGAGAGAAGTATACACGTCCACCAAGAGATCCTCAGAGCGCACTTCAGTGCCACACCACACACATAAAGTACAGCAGGAAAAAAAACAGATTGTAAATGTATTATAAAATGTGTGTGTGTATGATAGTACAGAGCACTAGCACACACAGTCAAGTAACAACTCTCCACAAAGGAGAAAAAGATTTGCAAAGCCTTGTAATGTGTCTGTCTGTTCGTGTGTGTACTGTGTGTGTGTATGTGTGTGGGGAGTTGGTGATACTGAGGCAGAAGACTGAAGGAGAATAAGGAGCGATGAGAAAAGGGAGGTAGGGAGGGGAAGGCGAGAAGGAAGTAACCCTTAGCTGTAGGGCCAAAGCGAAAATATTCGAGGGATCGATGAAGGCTTGTAACTAAGGGGCAAGGCATGCAATGCAGGCGCCAGGCGCAACCCCTACTCTAATGTCCATATTATACTTCATACATACATTGCGACACGATACTATTTTGGATTTTGGCCTGTGTGTGTGTGTGTACTGTTCACTCTCTCTCTCTGAGTGTGGACCGGCCTTGCCTTCGCCTATCCTTGACGGGATCCGATGCATGCAGCAGTGTATTTAGAAGGGGCTTTCCCCCTAATGCTAGTCCTAATCCAATCCTCGGCGGAATTCCAGCACGAGGCAGAAACAGGCAGCGACGAAGTCAATGTACCTTCGCACAAAGTCATCCTATGTGTTCTCTCTCTCTCCCTCAACTCACTCTCTCTCTTGCTCTATGTCGTAGGCAACTCGTAGTCACATGGACGGACGTAAAGCTAAAAAAAAGATATACTTCATACACTTTGAGCACCTTCTTCCAAACTCCCTGTGCTCGACTAAAATACACTTGCTTGACTGCATAAACAATTCATACAGAGGACTTATCCTGTATGCACACACACAGTACACATCCACACACACATGCAATGTGTGTCTGTACTCTATTACATAACTAGATGTAACTCCTTCCATACATCATCCTCCTCCTCCTCCTATATATGTAGTTAGTTAACCACCTATGCACTTTTTCCCTTAGAGCAGAATAAATACACACACACTGTGCCTGTGTAGTACTGTGTGTGTGTGGACTGTACGCAGTGTACTAGTACTGGGCATTTTAAAAACTATGTAGGCACGGAACATGCCTTAAATTTCTGAACATCTCTGAGCGACTACAATGAATACAACTTCCCGTCAGGTTACATAATAATATTATTCCGTCCTAAACATATTATTGTAATTATATTGTGTGTGTATGGATATACACTCAAGGCCCTCTCAACACCACCTCCTCCCTAATACTTGTCTCTCTCTCTCTCTCTCACACATACTCATAGAATGTATTGTACTGTCCGTGTGTGTGTGCAAGAAGAACAAGACGAAGAAGAATACTATTATCTTGGAATACTTAAGTACTACACTCTGTTCTGCACTGAGAAAGAAAAGAATAGGGGAAAAAAGATTATAAAGCATCCGTCCAGCCACACACACACACACAACTATGTGTATTATTATTATTCCATATTCATGATGTGTGAATGTATAACATTCTTCATATCCCTTCAATCTCCTGTCCATCTTTTTTCCCTAGCCCTCAAGGTTTTATACTGTGTAATAATTATACCGACTAGTCCTTTTAACACAAACACACACACAAAGTTCACTTGGCGTAAATACACAGTCAACACACATTATTTGTTACACCTTTGCAATGAATGATATTTTGGTTATTTATACTACACAGATGATGATACTATTATTATTATGTTTTTGAATTATTTTCCACTCGCAATTCCCTGTGCTGAGTATTTACAATTTGGAAATGTCTAAATGACATAACATCACTCAGAAATGTAATATTTACATGATGATACAGGAATAAAGAGAATCTGCAAGTCTCAATATAAATTAAATATTCAAGTATCAATGAGTGAGATGACACAAAACTATTCAAATAATTCTCATCCACATTTTAAAGGGAACCTCACACACAAACAACGTAAACAACAATTTAAAGTCACAATAGTAAAGATTATGTAATACTACATCCCTAATCGAGATTATTTATTAAATGTAAAGATGGATGACTATTCTTCCTATTACATAAGAGGAGGGGGGACGGGAAAAATATTTTACCCTTTAAAGGACCTTAAAACGCCACACACAGGCAAAAGGGATTTGGAATACAAGGCTACACTTGAAAATTTTGTAATTTTAACTGTACACTTGAAAAATAATGATTGTCTTACCTTAGTTATCTAATGTAGAACATTGCCAGAATATTTCTTTTTTTTGTACACTTAACACTAAATATTTTTGCAGCCACGTACTGCGTACTTAATGGAAAAAAGGCCTTCGGTATATGATTTGTAAGGGTCGCAGCGGCGGGCCTTTTCAAATTACCCTCACTCCAGTTGAGCAAGTTGAATGTAGGTGCCTCTCTAGCCTCAACGATTTTCCAAGAAATATCTCTCAAAATCCCTTCTTTAAATATAACCAGAAGATCAATTGTCATCCAAATTCTATTTCCTTCGACATGGAGTTCCGGAAACGGGAAAGGAGAGATTGGAGAGTAAAAATAAATGGGAAAAGTTTTAATCTCATATCGTCGTAGGGGAACTGAGATAGACAGGGAAAAGCATAAGAGAGATAAAAAAAAGACAAATTGGAGGATCATAAGAACAACTTTTTAAAACAAAATGACAGGAATCAGACTGATTCCCCACAACCACAAACACACACACAAACCATATGATAACTACTCAGGAGATAAAATGAAGAAAACGTCACTGAAAAAAAGAAGAGGAAGAGAAAAGTCAGATGGGTAAAAATCATTACTGTTGTCACTCATTCCAGCATTTCCAGCATTTCGAGATGAAAAAAAAAGATTGAGATATTGAGAAAGAAAGAGGGTGTAAAAAAATAAACATTTTCACGGCTATGTCTTCCTTCAACAAATATATATAGTATATGTAGTAAGTTGGAGAAAGTCCGGAGAAAGGCAAACATGGTTGGCCACACTCAAAATAGTGTTGTCTAACCCTGCAATCTGTCACCGTCTCCAACAGCTTCTTCTTCATCTACTTCCTCACCGAGAGAGAGAGGAAAAAATAGGAGACGAGAGAAGAGCTTCAAGGGGCAAAAGTCTGACAACTACATCTACTCATCAAAGACCCACAAACACACAGAGATTCCCTGCTCACTGATCCGCTAAATCAAGGGAGCAGAAAAAAACATTTGTGATGAACAGCCAGAGCAATCCCGAACAAAAATTCCAGTCACCTGAGGCACTACAGATATTATTCCACTTTTTCAATCCCTTTGTGTTCTGATTCCTTCCATTATGGGAGGAGGAGGATCAGGAGAATCCTATCATCCATCCCCTTTTCTCTCTCTTCTTCTTTTGAGAGGGAATCTCACACCCTCGGCTACAAACCATTTATTCATTTATTGGGAAATCTAAACTACAATACTATTTATGACTCTCGTTAATCATCTTTTTTCAAAAAAGATAAATATGAACAGTATGAAATACAATATGACAAATAATTTATTTTACACCAAATCCTATTATACCTCACCATGTACATTTAATTAATACTTGTTGGGTGAATCAATGGTCTGGATTTAGGACAATTGGATCAAAATTTTCTCCTTAGTCTGGTACAAAAGGGTAAATTTTTGGGACTAAGAACTGTTGTTTCTAGTAACTCTAATTTTCATTGCTTATTTTTCTAAAAGGAAAGATCAAATCTCAAAGTATATTGTGGCAGGACAAAATATATTTAAAGAGTTTGCACTAGTCCACTGAGTTAACTACGATTGTGACGAACATGTCAAGTAAAAAACCCAAGTCAATTGAATTTTACGAGAATAAATAAAAATGTCTGAAGAAATTCAAGTTTCTTCGCAACAACAACTACACCAAAGTCAAAAGGAAAACAAATTTTTTTTCTTCCTTTTATCCATTATTACTAGAATAGAAAAAGTTACGAAAATGACTATAAAGTCAATCCTTGCTCTCTCTTTGATGTCCAGTCAGCATTTTCTTATTTACATAATCCAAACCATTCCGATTCGGATTTGTGGGTGCCGAATCAAAAATATTGATTACCTTTAATTTTCTTTTCCTTTCAAAATGACGACCAAGGAAAAAAAACAAAAACAATGTTTGTGTTCAGCCACCCACACACACACACACACACACATAGTGTTTGTTAGGGTCGACAGCATAAACTGATGATGATGATCATAACCCATAAGATGTAATAAGAAGAAGAAGAGTGAGTCAGTTTGTGTGAATCATAGAAAATAAGTGGAAGATGTAAAAATCTGAAACCTAATTCGCCCCCATACCATACAATGCAATGGTGATGAAATGGCAAAAGTTGGTCCATTTTTTCTTCTCTCTGTCACTTTCTCTCTCTCTCACTCTCTTTTTACGTGTGTCTCCTTTACCCACAGACACAGTCACAGAGATACACGGCGTCTCTTGTCAACCCTCTCGCCTCGTTTATCTTCTATTCAATTTAGCCTTGTCTCTCTCTCTGTGTACATATGAGCCCCCTTCAACTTCAATTTACGTTTTACTATTATTTTACCGCCCTCTCAATGTCACTATTCTCAAGTTTAACATTATGCTCAAGTCCATTTCATTTCGACTTTCTCTCTCCCTCACTTTCTCCTTCTTCCCTTCTTGGCCCATATATGAGTCCTTCTTTCACCAAAGGAGTTTCTCTCTATATCTTAGTCCAATATCCACTCCCCTGCATCTTCCTTTTCAATTCTGTTCATGCTTTCTCCCCTTTCCCTTCTTCTCCTCCTTTCTCTCTCTCTCTCTTTAGGCAGAGAAAGGACGACGTGTTAAAGTAAGTGTCCTTCATGTCCTACAAAAGTCTGGATGAGTTTCTTTTTGTTCTGTCATCAAATCTCTCTTATCAAAATCCAGCTTCCCTCCTCCTCCTCCTCCCCCCACTAATGCTCACACATAAGAGCATTCCATTTTGTCCATCTCTTTCTCTGTCTTCTCTACTCATCATCATCATCATACTTTCTCCATTATGGAGAACAATAATTATTTCACATCCACAGTCCATACCCTGCTTAAAACCTTGACAAGATAAAATGTACAATGTAGGACGCACACAAAAATACACACGTTCATTCTTCTTCGTTTCTTTCCCTCCCACCCGAGGGTACAGCACCTTGGGTCCTTCTTTTTCTTTTTCCTTTTCCCGTACAATAAAAAGCCAGGACAATTTAGGATGTGTCGAAAATGAGGTGCGGTGCGTAGGAGTCAAGAGAGATGTTGAAGGAGGAGAAGCACGAGGGAAGAGGTAGACTTTTTCAGGATATAGAGAAAATAGAGGAGGATGAGGAAGAATCAGCTTTAAGCGATTCTTGATTCCTGAATCGTTTTATTCTCCTCAATATAAAGAAAATGGATGATATATTTATGGTCTCTCCAAATACATAATGTATGGTAGCTTTAGATTGCGCGAGTCGATAACCTGTCCCCCGGGACCGACCCAGGCTCAACCCTCAAAAAAAATAGAGAGATGGAAAGTCGAGGATGAAGATGAGGCTCTCTCTCTCTCCCTCTCTCGAGGTACATACCTTTCAATCCATCCCTTCTATCTCTCCTTCACTTACATCACAGACCGGCATGGTACAACCCAACTTATCACCAACACGACAAATACACACACACACACACACACAACTAGAATGAAAAACTAAACCAGCGTCCGGAAACACATTTCTTCTTGACTTTCTTCAACCAAAGGAAAGGACAAAAGCTCCCAAACCAACCAAAAGGAAAGTGATGGTAGGAGAAAGCATATGAAATTTTCATTTTTAAATGTACCTTCTTGTCTCTTCAAATTCTTTTGGATCATGCAGTCGTAGTCATGGTGGGCAGAGCGCCATCCATCCATCCTGAGTTGAGTACACCATACCGTAAAAAGGGCCAGTGGGCCCTCCTCCCTTTAAAACTTTGGACTCTACTGTACAACTTTTTACGCTCATTTTAATAATTTACACAGTTGACCCCAACTTTGAAAATTATTTATTATTTATGCTTTCTCCGTTTAAGAAAATTTACACAAACTTTCATAGCTATTCAATACGGAGATTATTAAACTTTCTCCTCCTCCCAGAATACTATTCCCTATTTTACGGTACATAATTTTTCTTGGATTGTGCAATAATAATAGAATTCTGGTCACGTGTCCGTGGGAGAGGGGGTGGTCGTGTGTTTTCACATTCGCATTGCACTGCTGAATCGAGGTTTTCCACTCTACTTTTTTTCTGCCGACTCCACTGCATTGCCCCGTGCCCGTACTTTTGTAGGGTACGTGTGGGTGTGTGTGTGTGGCAATCGTCATATTTCTCTTTTGCTCTCCTGGAATGGAGTATACTGAGGGGAAATCATATTAGTGATACTGCATTCTAGCCAAGCTCACCCAAAAAATCTTGATCAATCACTTCTACACTCTTGAACTAAATTCATTGATTGATTTTCCCTCACCCTCCAACCCTCCGTCATGGAACTTGGGAATTGGTAAAGTGTGCAATACACGTATACACTATACACGTATCATGTACGAGAATCCAGGGTAATGTAATGCACAACGCAACATGCGGCTCAGTTTTTGATGAAAGGGAAATGGGAAGAGTGAATATTTGTTGGTGGTATTTTGTCCCACGTGGATCCCCACGAGATTGATGAGAGTGTCAGAATGGTTGAGGGTTGAACGGAGGTTTTTGGCCACAGTGCGGGAACAATGACAACTGCACCAAAAACGGAAAAGACCAACTTTCTCTTCTATTGACTGAACAGTTGAAAGGGGAAGGAACAACAACAAGGGGAAAGTTGGAGCATCTCTACTTTCCCCCTGCTCTCTTTCTCTATCTCTCAAAAGAGAAAGAGAGGGGGTTTGTGTGGTTGTCTGTGTAGATTGTGGAGATCAGATCCAACATTTTCAACCATCATTATGTGATGTTCATTCTCTGGATGTCGACACATTCCTCTTCCCTACCAAACAAAAGAGAGAGAGAGAGAAAGGGAAAAGATGTACAAGTCAACCAAAAGACAAGATTTTGATAAACTTTACAATGTCCTTTCTCCTTTTGTCTTCCTTATTGTATCCATACAGAGATTTCTCCTCTCAATTCCTACATCAAAAAGAAGGAAAGTAATAATGGTCAGCAGTTTTCCAACTATCTTTAAGTATCATCATCTCGTAGGTGGAAAACAATCATCATGATTTTTGTCCTGAAGACAATTTATGATTCTCATCTCTGATGATGACGAAGACTCATCAAACGAAGAATCGATGCGCAGTGCTAAATCAAGTATGCTTTCTTTTGTCGACATTTTCACGAAATTTGTCATCAAAGTCAAGAACTATTAATTAAGTTTCAGAATTTTCTACGCACACTTTTCACTTTGCTTACCAAAATGATTGAAGCTGCAGATGACGATTTTTAGGAATTTATTCAATCTTCAATTTTCACATTTAGGAATTTTGCTAAATGAATAATTTTAGAAGATGTATTTTTGTTTAAATTCATGCAAATTTATCCGTAGTCAATTGTACAAATCTTTTTAGAGCTAAAATTCTCTATTCGAAATGTAAATGAGATAAACAAACTATTTTCCAGTCTTCAACCAAACCTCATCTTCTCTTCCTCCTGTCTACGAAAAACAGAGCCCGGGACAATGAATTAGTCTGACAACACACAAACACACACACACAAGAATCCACAATGTACAAAGAGGAGGAACAATAGGAGAGTAGGAGGAAATTCCATTGAGAGAGAGAGAAGAAAGCTGTCGGTGCTTTCTCTTGGGCGGGGGAGGGGAACTCTGTTACTCTGCCTTTTCCATTATCAAATGGTGGGCAGAGGAGTGAGTGAGTCTCATCCTGTCCATGATATTATTCTTATTACTCACTCCTCTGTGATCCAGATACAACATACACTGTAGCAATCTTTATATGGGTGGTTTCTCCCTGCCTCTTCCTTCTCCCCAAAATAACCGGTCTGTATTTAGAGTGAGAGGGTGTGTGTGTGTCTGTGTGGAGTCTGCCTCACTTAATTTCTAGCAAATATCTCATGCGATTACGTTCGGGCGTATTGTACATTATTACTTGAGAGTAGAATTAAATTTTGTTAGCTTTGTACTCCGTATACACTCAGACACACGTATACATTATTACGATGTTGTCGAAATCTTTCTGTACAAGACTATATGTATTAGTATTCCCTAAATTTCTCTCTCTCTCTTTCCCTAATGTTAAGTATTAAATATAATATTCTAATTGCCGATTAGCACATATTATATTTTATGACCATGTCATATAAGATATACTTATATAACAATTAATTGGACTTTCACCAACAATGAATCTATAACTGATTTATTCAAACAATCAACTTCTGATGCCAATTACAGA
>WJFB01002069.1:0-22766 GCA_009870185.1 Pygmarrhopalites habei
GATGATTATTTAACATTCAGCTCTATCTATATAAATAAGTATATATAAGTTACTGTTTATAATATTCTTCCGATAACAATGTCAATGTAGCGCTTCTTCTCTTTTTTACATCTCGTAAACTAAAAAAACCAAAAAAAATCAATCAATCAATTAGATACATAGTAGTTAATCTTAGTCATGAATTGAGTCAATGATGTTCCCAAGAAATGGCAGAGATTGCAACTTGTCATTATGTCTATTTACTTCTTTGTGTCATTTCAAAACGAGTCAATAATAATATAACATTACATGATTGTTAACATGGATTGTAAAAAAAAGTTAAATTTTGATCAAGTTGCATCCAATCCACTTCTGTAATAATTAGTTAATCAAACTTACAGTCTTACTGTTGTCAGCATGGAGTAGGAAAAGGGACGATGATTTGTATCAAACCACAAATGTTGAAAACAATTACAACTGCCCATGTTCAATATTCAGGGATGCATCCGAAATTAAAACTTAATTTGTTGTCCTCTGTTTTGACTCCGTTTCAGTATTTGAAAGGTCACAATCAGTTGTCCTTGGGCCTGTGGCTTGAAACTTTAAGCGGGACTGTCGGCATCAACGACATTTGTTCTTTTTTTGTCTCTTTACTTGAAGAAATTGATTGAATAGCTCTAATTTTTTAATCAAGTTGTTTGGAGACTACAGCAACATGACTTCCGGAAAGCGGTGGCATAATTCCGAGCTGGATCCTTCGACTGGTGTCTCAATTAAAGGGTGTGGGTTTAATTTGAACACGCTGGCTGATGGTAAGTATTGTGTGTATATTGTGTATTAGTGAAAGGGAGCTCAGAAAGTAGTAAATAATCAATTAGCTTTAGTCATTATGACTTTTTAATAAAATTTATTGATTCCTTTAGCTGCGAGCTTAGTGGACATGATCGTATCACGGCGTCCTTTATTGTATTTGGAGTTGGAAGGAAATACATTAGGAGTTGAGGCCGCAAAGGAGATTGGCAAAGCTTTGGAAAGTAAACCTGAATTTGCTGCAGCTTTTTGGAAAGATCTTTTTACTGGCCGACTAAAAACGGAAATTCCTAAAGCGTTGAATTTTCTGTTGGGTGGTATAGACTTGTCAGATGCTCGTTTACAGCATCTTGATTTGAGTGATAATGCAATCGGTCCTGTAGGAATGGCAGGTCTAGCTCCATTCTTCAAATCCCGTAGTAGTTTTTCTTTGAAAGAACTAATTTTTAATAATAATGGATGGGGACCGGAGGGTGGTTCAATGCTAGCAGAAGCATTACTGGATTGCTATAGAAGAAGTGTGGATGCTGGTGGTGAAATTTTTCAACTCAAAGTCTTTGTTTGTGGAAGAAGTAGGATTGAAAACAAAGCTGCAATTGCTTTGGCTGCCTTTTTCAAAGTAAGTCTCATTCTCTGTTACTTTTGTTTAATGCATTTTTTGAACCCACATCAAAATGATGTACTATTTCAATATTTTGTTCCTACCTTAACCAGACTAAGGCAATTTAATGAGTGCATTATGAATTGGAACAGGAAATCAAATCTTTGGAAGAGATTCATATGCCACAAAATGGAATTTACACGGAAGGAATCAATGCCCTCACAGACGCATTCCATGAGAATACAAACTTGAAAGTTCTCAATCTAAATGACAACACAATAAATCCTGAAGGATGTGTCAAGTTGTCAGAATGTCTAAGACATTTGGTTCAATTAAAAGAGCTCAATTTGGGTGATTGTCTAATACTAAGTGAAGGGCTACTTCAACTGAGTGGGCCATTGTCAGAGTGCTCTAATTTGGAAAAGATAATGCTTGATTCTAATGAAATTGATGATGAGGGTGGAATGGTGATTGCAAATATTCTGGGAAAACTTCCAAAACTATCTGAAGTCAATTTGTGTAGTAATGAATTTACGACTCGAGTGGCAGAGGATATTCGAAGAATTCTTTCACGAACTGTCCCTACTGTACACATTGAGTAAGTCACTATATATGTACTAATTCATGATATGATTTCCTTTAATGATGATATCAAGACCTTTTTTTCCCATACACTCCAGCACACCATAAACGTTTTTAATCCTCTTTTAATTGATTGATGATAAAATAGTGTAGTTACAAATTAAAAAAAAGTATACAAAAAATAATAAGAATAATAAGCTATTAATAAAAATATTTTTATTTTTTCGTAGTTCTGGAGATGATGGAGATGAAAATAATGAAAATTCACTTTGGGGTGAAAATACTGGCACTGTGTCTGAGACTGAAGAGGGTGATCAGACTGGAGACTTTGATGAAGATGTGAAAAACTTTTTGTTAGCCCCAAACTATCTCAACTTTACAAAATTGTTACCTGATCCTGCAGGACGTCTGCGTGGGTACTTTCAACATGTTGTTGGTGATGATGATGTAAGGGAATTTATATTAGTTACACACACATATATATTGAGTCATTTTTTTCATTTATGAAAAAGATTTTTTTGAAAGAGAGAGAGAAGACATTTGGGAAAACTTACCATTGTTTGTACACTCTGCATATAAATTATATAGTATGTATTTATGTATTGTTTTGTCTTACTTTTTTGTTTGCCAGTCCGAACCTGGAAAAACATATGTGGAATTATGCGTCGATACTGCATTTACTGTTTGCGAGCTGGATACTACTGGAAATACAAGTTCCAGTAAATGCTTCGCAAGTCTTTTGGGTGATGTTGTCCATGACAGATTTTTTGCTACACATCTCCTAATGAACCTTGGCCTTCTAGGAAGAAGGAAGAACTGGGTACTAGAAAAAGTTCCGAACAACACAATTCATCAGCTGACGGAATTTATATCAAAGACTGAACTGTCGAATACAACTTTGGCAAGTCTGCATATGTTTCTGAAAAGGTGAAACTAATACTTTTTTTTGAGGTTGAGACTGACTTAGAGGAGTAGTAGAGTGCTAGTGTAGTAGGTAGGTAGGTAGTAGGTAGGGAGGCCGTAGTAGTAGTTGCCGATTTTTCATGGAAGTATTATTCATGTTTCAGAAAAGGTGAACATAATACTTTTTTCTTTGTGGTGAGACTGACTTAGGAGTAGTGCTAGTGTGGAGAGGAAGCCCCAGTAGTAGTTGTAGAATTTGCAGAAGTATTATTGATATGTTTTTTTGAAAAGGTGAAAATAATACTTTTGGGGGCTGACAACATGGTAGAGTGCTAGTGGTAGAGAAGAAGTAGACCCAGAGTCGTAGTTGTGTGGTTGTAGGTGTTGCCGTAGTAGACGTGAGTAGAGCAACAGTTACCAACAACCTGTACTAAAGAAAGAAAGAATATTTATTTGCATTACATTTGTGTTTGGTTTTTTTTTGGTTTTTTTTACAGATACAGTGCCAATGTCGGACCGACATCAACTCAGATAAAAAAATTATTTCAAACTTTAGACACAAAACTATATGATTGAAAACATGTACTGTTGTATTATGTATGAACAGATTTAGTCTTTCAAAATTACTCTTATCATCATCATCAACTGAATATCTATTATAATTATAGTATCAAGTGTGTCAAATAAATAACAATATTATAATAACTCTTGATGTAATAGTAGTAGTAGTACCTAATTTGAATTATTAACTTAAGCAGCAGACATTTAATTTGAGTAAATAGTGCAAATAAAAGGAATAGCAAATTTGATGAGGTCATTTTCCAATTTTTATCGACGCTCCCTTGAATCCGACCTGGATCGTCGAGAGCGGCTCCGAGACCTCGAGCGACTCCTGGAGAATCGACGTCTGGGGGATCTTGATCGACTTCGATAATGACGTCCACGTCCTGGACCACCACCACCTTCGCCAATAATTATAAAATAGTTTTTGTTTTTATATTAAACTGATCTGAACTGAACAAAACAAATTTTTCTTAAATGTGTATTACAAGTACTACATGCTATGTTATATATAAACAAGTGTCTAAAGTGTGTGTGAGAATTCAAAGATATACAGTGTCAATCTTGTTTGTTGTTATTGTTTTTTAGAGAGAGAAATATATCAACTTCTACTTAAATTAATTGATAGAGTATCTATTTTCTTTTAAAAAACCTATTTAGCATGCATTACATACTCTCTTAAATTAGGACAGTAGTTTGGCTTGATGAAAAATTCCTGCAAATGAAAGTATTTTTTTTGTACATTCTAACAAAAATAAATAATTACCTCCTCCTCCTCCACCACCACCTCCTCGTCCACGACTTCTCCCAGTGGACATTTCAACTCTGACACGAACTCCACACATTCTTGTCCCATCCAAGTGACGAACTGCATCTTCAGCGTCTCGTGGGTCTGATGAGTGAAAGTGTTTTTTAAAAAACCCCAAATATTACTTTTGTTTCTCATGAACAGGTTTCATTAGGATTTTAAATTAAAAAATGAGGATGCGCGTATTTTTTATATTTTAAAAAAGAAAGCAGGTAGAATTGTCTAAAAAAATAAAACAGAAGAAGAAGAAAATAAAAAATAAACATAAACTTGGTGCTTGTTTGTGTGTGTAGATACACTATCAGAAGAGGAGGGGGAGAAGAAATGATCATATAATTTCTTTATTACCTTCAAATTCTATGAATGCAAATCCTGGAGGATTTCTGGCCACCCAAACATTCTTCAGTGGACCGTACTTACTAAATGCAGATTCCAGTTCATTTTTTGAAGCGTTGTTCCCCAAATTCCCCACATAGACTTTACACTGCAAATCCCAATCCCGGTGACGTGACATTTTTCCCACGAAGGATTTGTTCAGTATTCGGTGTAGTTCCTTCAGAAGAAATCACGAATTACAC
This sequence comes from Pygmarrhopalites habei, assembly GCA_009870185.1. Lineage (NCBI taxonomy): Eukaryota > Metazoa > Arthropoda > Collembola > Symphypleona > Arrhopalitidae > Pygmarrhopalites > Pygmarrhopalites habei. The sequence goes on from WJFB01002069.1 coordinate 4,823, forward strand.
TGACTGTCCTCTATTTTTTCTTTTGTTTGGACAAAATCCAAAAACTTGTCCAGGGGTTTTAGCCGGATGAAAACAAACCCTGAGAAAGATGGCTACCAAAGATTTGTTTTAACCCCTGTTTGAGAAAGAACTTTGAAAAACTTAGTCCGAGTTCGAAAAAGCGTCAGAGACAAGCTCCGCCCCTGTCCTCCGAAGGTTCTCCCTTCGGAATGAAGGGTTCGCTTGATGTCACATTCCGAGTTGGGTTGCTCCACTCTACCCCATGCAAAAGGGTCAGGATCTTTCTTGACAAGGGGATACTCTCTTTGACTGGTAGTGGGAGACCAAGAGCTTTCATGATGATAGGTACCACAAAGTCAACAACGAAAACATTTTCATTCTCATTCGTTCACTCGACAGTTGTAAGTGAGCAGTGTCCCATCTCTGTCTCTCTAATGGACCACCTTTGCTACACCTTTGCTCATTATTAGACCACATTGTTTCTCCCCCCACCCCCGGAATTTATTTATTGTGTCCGCTAATTATGGAAAGGTTTTGTTTTGTCATCAACAGAGACTCAGAGTGTGTGTGTGTGTTGTCAATCTTTTATTGAGATGACTCCCACATTGTCCCCATTAAAATGGAATAATATTATTATACAATGACTTGTCAAATTTATTCTCCTGGGGAGAATCTCCTTCTGTTTTACAATAACCCTCACCTCACCACATCATCCTCTTCTTCTTCTTCTTCTTCTTCATGGGTGAGGAGAGGACCAAGTTGAACAAATCAAACAAACATCACAAGTACACACATCAGTGAAAGCTACTAAGTAGTAAAGTGTGAGTGAACTTGGACGGAGAGCCAATATAGTGAAGGAGGAACAAGATAATGTGTTTCGAAAAATAAATCATTTTGTGATTCATGGGCTTAGTGCACAAAAAAAGGTTGTCCTGTTCAGAGTAAAAGTTCAAAAATTATAAAATGTTGTGAAAGTGATTTAAAATTGATTCATCAAAGAGAAGGAATGGAACAAAATCACAATTCCTTTTCGAAATGAACATCAAATCGAAATGCGTCAAAAATTTCGGATAGACAATTCAGAATGGACAAGAAGATGATTTGAGAAGTGTTTTGTTTGTACGGACAACGGAAGATGAGGAGAAGAAGGAGGAATACGCCAAGAGTAAAAGTACGCGGTGGGGGAATGTGATCCACTGTGAAGTGTGTGTGTGTGTGCTGTGTAAATACCTAACACACATCGGATGATCCGATTCGAATATCCTATATTGTACATTAATAATATTCAAGAAAAGATGACAGTTTTGTGATAAAAGAAGAGCAAAAAGAAATGTTTTTTTGTCAACAACCATTTCAAACCTCCAACTTCTTTATCACTTAATGGTTGATATTTAAAATTTTTTAGTGTACTACATACTTGATTTATAACCCAATATAAATCTAAAATAATTGATTATTGAATTGTGTACTGGGCTGCATGCCACTGCTAGTTGCGACAGTGAACTTTAATAAAGTTTTTCTTCTTCCCCGTGTACACCGCGAATTCTTTTGTCAAAAGTGTCTACCGGAGAAGGATTTGTGACAGAATGTCTACATGGATCCAAGTCTAGTGTCAATTGGATGTCATCCCTTGCCTACAAAATATGTTCTCACTCCAGTGTCTGAATCTCAGAGGTCATGTCTCACAAAAAAGTTGTTGTGCGGGAAAAAGATTGGCCATTCAGGTGTACACAATTTTTTCCCAAGGGAAAGAAGATGGGAATAATGGGACGAAAGATGTGAGGTGAGTACACACTAAGTACATTTAAGATATGTAAATTAGGACTCTATTTAGTAAATTATGATGGAGATGGACAAATTGAAGTGTATGAGAAATGTGGAGACAAAGAGACCACAGGATGAAGAGAGAGAGAGAGAGAGAGGAGAAAGGATTTTAAAGGAGGAATTAGTTAGAATGTCATAAAGGTTTTGTTCATTGTGTGAGACTTGCCATGTGTTTTGGCAATGGGACCAAGAAAAATCAGTCTATGCTCCCGAGATTCAGCCACCAGGATCGAGTCAATTTCCTTGCTACTCTACCAGGCAGGCAGGGAGAGAAGTGTAAGCTGTGTGTGTGTGCGTGTGTGTGCGGAGTAAGTGACTCCATCCAAAACGGGACCTAAAATAGACCCAGTTCGGTGTTTTTAGTCCGTCTAAATGGAAGAGAGCTGCTCTTCCATATTTGGCAATCAGAATATTGCATTTCATAGTCTCTCAGCCTAGTACACACACATACACGAAACTACGCACAGTCTCCGAAAAACGGAGAGATAGCGAAAGAGAGAGAGAGAGAATTTGTGAACGGGGCCGACCGACGAGGAAGTTGCTCTTGTCAAAAAATTCCTCTTTCAATATGTATAACCGCCAATGTCCCTTCACTTACTAACTTAGTATGACCCTTGTTCCTAATACCCTTGGACACAGTAAAGGGTCCTCCGTGTCATCACAATATCCTGGATAAATAAAAACCGTCCCAATTACATGCAGAATTTGTTTCTCAAATCACATGATTCTTCATAGGCCACAGTCTATATATAGCCCCTATCAGATTTTTTCCAAAAAATCCATGTTAGCTACAAAAGCCTTTTCGCCTACTCTCTCTCTCTAATATCACCGTCGAGTTGAGTTTGACGGTAAATATTTCTCCCAACAAAATATACTCAACTTTGAAATCCTACTCTCTCTCTCTCTCTCTTCTTCTTCTTCTTCCTCTCTTGTTCGGATGAACAAGTCTCCCGTACTTTACATACCTCTCTCTCACTGAATGTTATACACCACTTCCAATGTTCCTTCTATAAGTAGATTCAGACACGAGCCCCAATCTCCTCGTGTGTATGTGTGTGTGTGTGTGCGAAAAATTTGCCCAAAATAGTTTGCATTCGCGAAACAAAACTTGTACTCCTCTCTTTTTTTCTCTCTCTTCCTCTCTCTTCTTCTCTCTTCCTCTTCTCTCTTTCCTGGTAAAACTCTTTTGCTTTCTTTCTCATGTTCTTCCAAGTCGACACTTTTTCCTTCTCCCCTTCTTTTTTATGTGTGCCTTGGTCTTATTTAAAAAAATAAGGAAATATCCAATCCATCTCCAGCTTCTTTTTCTTTCCCATTGTTCTTTCGATTTCTCCGTCTCCCATTTGCATTTATTGGACAAATTTGTGTGTGTTGACGATTCACTATTAAATCCCCTTTTTGTCCAGGTATGAATATAATTAAAATTCTGTCGGGTTGGTGAGAGTTGAACGCACCTTTATTTTTTTCCTCAGGTGATGTGTCCAACTCACTTCTGACTATCCACTGAATTTTGGTGATGGAGAAACTGAAAAGTGGAGACGACGAGGCGGGTAACGAGTGTAACAGTGATACAGCAACAAGTTGTGGAAAAGTTAACAATAATCCAGACAATTACAAGAGTATTGTGACGAGGAGTGGCTTTCGAACAAGTACCCTGGCCAAGAGAGCCAGGGTCTCACTCACTACTAGTAAAAGTGACAAATCCCCGAATAACCAGCCGAACAGACAAAAACTATGTAAAAAATCAACAGTCATCGAAGTCAATCGGGATAATGAGGACGGAGAAAAGTCTACTTTTGATACTCCAGTTAAGAAAGAGTCAACTGAAGTTGAAGAATCGGATGAACAACCCATCGCATCACCACCGAAGAGTCACCCAGAGGAATCGGTGGTGATTACAGGTGAACAAAGTAAAGAACTGACCCGTACCGAGGAGGATGGGTTAACGGAGACGAGAACAAGTAATTCTCCAGTACAACAACAACAACAACAACCGACGAGGATGAAGAGTGAAAAGAAAAAAAAGTCTTCCTCCTCCCCCATTACAGTCGAGTCTTGCAATCCGGGTAATATCGGATTGCACAGTCATCCTCCCTCGAGTCGACAAGGAAAACTGAGCAAAGGAGGGTCAAGTGGCACTAAGGAAGGGTCAACAGTTGAAAAACAAAAGTTGGCACCCATGCTCCTCATGAATTTACCCTACATGGGTGAATTGACTTTTGACACGAGGCCTAGAAGAGGGAGGAAACCTAAGAAGGCTGATATTTGTCATTTAATTTCAAAAAATTATGGTAGTGAAAATCTTCAACGACAACTTCGAGCTCAAGGTAGTACACAAAATTATGGGATTCAATTCCCTAATTCTTATGTCAATATCCCAATCTCGTCACCACCAACACCACAAATCCCTCCTCCATCCTCCTCCTCAACAACAATTGGTGGAGTGACAACAAAAAATGTCAAAAATAAAGGATCATCATCAGTCAGAAATATTAGTCTTCGAAGTAACAGTGACCTCAACAATGGCTCAGCTCCCGTGTCCTCAACACTGGCTTCAGGACCGAATTTTATCCCAGGGATTAATTGGAATCAATTACCTCCAGATTTATTACCCCTTGCTTCATTAAATCCATCTGTATTTCTTTATCCAAAAACTTCGGTTGTCCTCAGTAATAAGAAAAAGATCTCATCCCGTTTTCATCAACTTGAACAATACCAAGAACAACAACAACAGCAACAACAGTTCCAATTCCCAAAACATTTTCTCCAACAACAACAACAACAATCAAATGACAGCAGTTCAGATGAACCACTTAATCTTTGTGTTCGGGATGAGGATTCCGCAGTGTCACTTCAAATGGCATCCTCACGACTCAATTTCAATAATCAGATTAATCAACCGACAACAACAAAACCAAGTGCCACAAATCTATTCAATAATTTTAATTTGAAACGTTGTACGAGTAATAGTGGAGGAGGATCGGGACATCTTTCAAGAGTGGGTGGTGGGAACAGAGGAGGAGGAGGAGGTGATCGGGATAAACATCCTGCCAATATTAATCCGGCCGTCTTAGTCAGTGATGACCCAAGTCTAGTCAATATAAATCTTGAACAATTAAACCTGAGTGCTTCAAAACTTGCAAATTATGTCAACAGTGCTAATAATAATCGTCCATTGACAACCTCCACTGACCACTGTGGTCCTCCTGTCAATCTCCTCCCTCCACCTCTTTTGAGTGGAGGGAAAAGTCGGAGGAAAAGGACCACTGCCCGGTCGTCGACGCTCAATAACTCAGGGAATTTGCCTGGATCTCATAATCATAGCAATCAAAAGGTCAATCACAATCATCATGGTCCATCCATGGACACGAGGAACTCACCCTTTGCCTCCCCATCTCATAATCCAGCTGAAGTGAGCATCTGTAAATTTAAGGTAAATAATTATCTTTCAGTTTCTTATTATCTGCAGGTGCCAATGGACATTTTAATCAACGTCCCTCTTCCCCCCGTCTCATTTTTCCAGTTTACTGGTGGAGCCAAACCATCCCTTCAGGAGAAGAAAATGTTGTCAGTGGACTCTACGGGTAATTTTCGGTTTTATTCGGACAAAGCATGTACTTCTTCTTCCTCTTCAAAGAATACTCATCCTGGAGGTGTCAAAGAAGAATTTAGTCATTGTGGTGGTGAACTGTTGTCAGCTCAAGGATTACCCAAAAGTGCAAAATCCATGTCAATGTGTATGCCCATGTCAACCATGTCAAGTTGTTCAGTTCTCTCTGACCTTCATTCACCTAGTCTTCCTTGTAGTGTCACAAGTCCCAGTGAGTTGGACTGCAGGTAAAATATTTATGTGTGTGTGTTTTTATTTTCTCTTCGATATTTTTTGGACATTTTTTTTACCTTAAATTATTTTATAATTCTCTAAATAAAAGCTCCAGTTCGGATGGAGCCAGTTCTTCCATGGCCAGTCCACCCGGGAGAAGTGGAGGACCACGGGAGTTGTCCACGACAGACAAAATGACGATGAAAAGAAAGAGGAGGACAAGGAAAAGTTTGATGAGAGAAAAACTTGAAAAAACATTCAAAGAGAAAGGTTTTCTCATCCAAACTCAACAATTAGAGTCAGCTGAAGGGGCAACATACTGTAAGTTTAGACAACTACGTAAATTTACTAGATATCTTTTCCGAAGTTGGAAAGACTACCTCCCAGACAATCTCAAAGCTATCAATCCAGCACCTGGACAACATGGAGTCACAACAGAGTCGTCTAGTCCACTACATGATCTTCAACCATCCTCCTCTGACCTCTTCTCTGAGAGTATGGACAAAGACATGGATGAGACTTGGAGTGACACTCCGGAGAATACAAGTTCCAGTCCACCACCAAATCAGGAGGAGGATGCAGAGGATGATTTGGATTAAAAAATTGTACTGCACAATTTTTCATATCCAAAATATCCCGTCATTTGTTCATGGACCAAAACAAGGGAGACTCTCTGTAAGATTTCTACTCAATTAAAAATTTCTTGTTTTCCCATTTTATGGAAGACTATCAAAAGTATCTACGGGGGTTGGCCATGAAATTTACAAAACTTTGTTAGTGAATGACAATTTTCATTTTAAATAGGAGAAAATCATAAACAAATGACGTGTTTTTTACCATCTTGGGGTGACTCAGGAAAATTTGTCTTTCATGATAGAATTCATGGCCGACCCTGTACTACTACTAACAGTATAATTTGTATAATTGAGTCCTTCATTTCATGATTCAGATAAACCAAAGTACCTTTAATCACGATGGTCCAGGTCGGGGTCAGTCCAGGGAGAAAAATGTGACCACAACAAAATGGAGGGCGACATAAGAAGTAAAAAAAATCTATACCAAAAATGTAGACGCTGTACAAATCTTATGTACTTTTAGATAAATAGATTATATAATTAGATACTTAATAATTGAATAGTTTGCTTCACCAATTTATTATCGCTGTTATGACTGACGAGATATTAATGTTGTTACTATTTATTGACACAAAAAATGTTATTATTACTTGAGCATTTTATGATTTGTGGATGCTGTGCATTTTTAAAAAGAATTAATAATTGTCTTTGTGACTATTTTCTAGTACAACATAAGTACATATGTAACCAATGAACTTTCAAAACAAAACTAACTCAATGTTGAATGTCAAAAAGAAGAAATTGACAATCCATTTCCCTAAAGTATAAAGTAACTCCTTCAGAGAAATGGAGAATGTCCATTATTCGTGTGCTTTTATACTAACGTTCCCTTTCAACTTTCAGTAGGAAGTACAATTTACTGAATTTACATACCCAAGTTTAAAATTCATTTATTTGTGGAAAAAAATCCAACAAAAGTAGTCATTATTATGGTGCTCACACATTATATTTAATTTTAATCTTAACAACCATTCTTTACCTCTTTTTTTGTATGACCCCCGAGTACCAACTAAACTTAATTTATAAATTGAGAATCAAAATCCCCCAAAAGTGAACTAAACTCCTGGAACACCAAAATTATTCAAAAGAATTTAGTGAGATACGAGCTAAACTCTTTTTTACTAAACTTTACTGCTCGTGAGACTCGTGTATCAGGAGACATTGTCTTTTAAATTAAATCACAAATTCACAAAAGATGACTTGGGGGAATTTAGTACTGTGTGTTAGTATTTAATACTACCCATACAAATTGTAATGGAAAAAAGGTACAGTTTGTTACCCAACCGAAAGCAGAATCAAATAAAAGAAAGTGAGAAAAATGTATGTTGACAAAAATCTTTCCCTTGTGTACACAGTTTAGTATACTATATTTTTATAGACACCACAAAATTGTTTCCATGTTGAAGATGTTTGAGGAGGAGATGCAGATGCGTTTGGAAATTGTTGATTCATATTGATATTAAAGACGTGTGTTGTGTGTGTGTGTGGATAGGGATCCAATGGATCCTGTTCGTTGTGCCCAACAAAGATGATTCAAAGATGCTCCTCCCTGACAGGGACAATTCATGTAGGAAGGGACTAGTCTTATTTCACTGTGTGTGTGTACACTGTAGGTTACTCTCAGACATTGATGAATACGAGGGAGGAATAGGGAATCAATTAATCATATTTTTGGGTAATGGACTCGATCCTAATTGGATTTGAAAAAAAAAAGACAAACCACGGACTCTACTATCTGTGTGTGTGTACTTTATGTACTTGACTAAATAATCTCAAGTGAGGTGTGCAGTGTGGGGAAAAATCATAAATACTCTGCATCTCTGCCATTCTCTCCTGTGTACAAACCTTAAGAATCTGTGGTAATAATTAATGGAAAATAATATTCCGTACATTCCATATTACAACTTTACAGTATGTACGCGTGTGTGTAGTGTAATGTGTGAAAGATGAAGCAGGATTTTTTTACGACTCTTAAATTTTTAGTTCTTTTAAGGATTTCCTCGCCATCCTTTACTTATGTACCATTCCCTCCCTCCCTTTTTCTCTCTTCCACATGTTTATGACACGTTCAAAAATGTTGCAAATATGATTTGGTTCACACAGTTATTTACATCAAATTATAAAGGATGTTGGGTCACTTTTGTTCATTTTGGCTGGAGGTACATAGTACCTAGTACCTGTAGAGAGTGGAGAGAGAGAGAGAGCGTGTGTGTGTCTCACTATCCCGTGATGCGGAGGAGGAATCCCTTGTACACAGACCACGACGAGTATTTAGAATGAGAGTCATTTAAATGTGTGTGTGTGGAGAGAGAGAGAGAGTCCATGGATTGAGATGAAGAGCATTCGCATCGGTGGATGGATGCCTATTTAAGGGATATATTTCTCAATGTTTCTAGGCGGAGTGAATTCCAATTCCAATTTTCTTTTTTCTTTTGTGATGACGGCCGGGTTTGGTTTTGGGTTTCACCCATCCCAGGGTGGAGTTGCCTTTAATACCAATCTTGGCCAACAAACATGTTACCTTCATATGGACTCAAATCTTGACTTATCTCTTTTCTCAATGAATGTCCTCACTGCACACACACATATCAAATCACCACCACCCTAACCTCCCCTCTCTCCTCTCCTCCTCCCTCCCCTCATCACCTCCCGTCCAATCACCCGTGCATGACCCGTGTCACACACACACTCTCTTTCTGTATAGTAGTTAGGGTCACCAGACAAACAGGTCCAGGGAAAGAGAGTTCCATCCGTCGTCCCAATTCCAAATCAGTAGAATTAATTTGTCATTTTTCTTAGAAAATCCTTTTGCGAAATAAATTGTGTCCTCCTCCTCCTCCATTATTAGGAAACGAATATTTATTTGAAGGAATCCTACTCAGTCAAGTTATAGACAAAAGAGAGAGAGAAAGAAAAGTATGCTCAAAAATTGACATAAAAGTCAAAAGGAAATATTTTATTTCACAAAACTCGGATTCTGCACACCTAAAACACCCACTGAACTGTTTTGTGGTTTTGCCCATTTTCTATTTGGATTTTTGATTAGACATTTGGATTCTGCGAGATGAAGTGAGATGAGGGTTGACATGAAGTTTACCTGTACTTATTGGATTGGGAGTAATTCACTTTTACTGTACACAGAGAGAAAGAGAGAGAGAGAATTTCTATTGGAAAACTATTTGGACTGAATGTTTAACTCAAAGAGGATAAAGAAAGGGAGTTGTCGGAATTGTGAGGCGATCGTATCCTGATTATATTGATGATAATAAAGTGAGTATGGATGGATGGAGAGGGGGGATCGGGCGTACGGATTAAAAATTGGAATCCAATTTGCATCTTCTAATCATGGCCCACAGCTTGACAAGAAAAAGAAGATGGAGGGAGGCTCATTTTTGCTCGCACTCTCAACAATCTCTCTCCTCATCATCATCTCAGCAGATATCCTTCCAAATAAAAACCAATATCTCTCTCTCTCTCCCATATTTACTTTCATGACCAATCTTGACAAACCTACGACCTCGTCACAAATTATCATATTCACTGAAAATAAAACTTCTCTCCCCTAAAAAGACTATTCATTTTGACAACTAACCGAACGGGACAGGTCAGGGATTCACCAGAATGCGAGGATCTGTGTAAAAGTTAAATTTCCGGAGAATTATCTTCGGAGAAAATGTCAATTTTTCAACAAAAAGTTGATTCTTCTTTTTAAAGGTAATCCACCATTTTCCCCTGGACTGCAACTTAAAGCCTTTTCTTCCCCCATCAATTTATGAATGATGGTTCTCTCTCTGTGTTCCACCTACAATCCTCTTCTGCCAAGTATGTATGAAATTGTGGTCATAAAAATACCTGTAAACTAATATTAATCTTTTTAATGGGTTCATCCCCCAAATGTATCACCACCGTCATCATTTTTCCTGACCAGTCCGTCACTTTTTTCTTTTCTTTTTTGGAAAACTTTTGCAGTTGAGACAGAGCGTGTCTGTATTTTCTGTACAAATAAAAATGGGACTGATTTGTCAAATGAATTGAGATTGTGTGTGTCCATCCATTTGGACTTGGACTTGGATGAGAGGAGGAGGAAGAAAGTTGACATGTGGTCAAAATCCAAAGAGATGAATAAATAATGAGAGAGATGAGTGAAGTAGATTATGTCTATTACTTATTCATACATATTTATTAGAGTGATCATCATCATCATCATCCGAGAGATACAGAGTGACAGGATACATGAAATTCCATTGTTCTCGTACACCTTTCAGCTCATGATTTGAGGCAAATAAGAATGTGTCTCCACACTACACACACACACACACGAACCACCTCCAATTTCTCGGCTCAGTTTTTTTCCATCTTGCTCTGCTGCAGATAAATCCACTGAACTGATCGTGAGTGCTACCAGGTAGTGGTTAATCCAAAGATATTGACTTGTGTGTGTGTCTACTCGATCATGATATGATCTGGATGATATCGAACATTCATGTACAGAGAAGTTTAATAGAGGAAACGATCCATAAATTGTGTGTGTGTGTCGTAGGTGGGAACATGTTTGTCTCGGAGGAGATGATGATGAGTAAATATATTTTAAGGTAGCCTCCTCCTCCTCTTCTCTCTCTCTTCCATTTTGTAATCCTCCTGGATTTTTACTTACATGAAAGGCGTACTCCTTCCAAATACTTAAATATAGGAATTAGAAACCCACCTCTACCTCCCAGACCACCAAATCTCTTCCACACCTCTGGTCATCCCTACGCAGTACATAAGTACTTACACACACACGTACACACGATGGAATTTTTATACAGTCCTGCTAAAGACAACATGGTACTATCTTGGACGATTAAGTTAAACAATTTTTATGACCCTTCAGCTTCACAAGTTATTCCACAAAAACAATCCCCCTGTCTATCTCTCTCCAATTTTTTTTTGATTGTCAACTTTTTTTTTCTCTTCTCTCCCCCTTCAACTTTTATTTTATACCTTTTCCACCTTTTTTACATTTTTGGTTGAGAGAGCAAGAGTCTACATTTTTCACACATTCATTTAATTTTTTGGGCTTCCTTGTTTTTATGCCTCCATTCCCCACGTCTCCATCCTAATAAAGGAAAGGGATCTGCTAATGAGCTGAAGGAAGTTTACCTGTGTGTGTAAGTAGAAGAAAGAGAGAGAAAATATTTATAATAAGCACCAGTTTCCCCATTTTATACATGGTAAATTGTAAATAGGGAAGGATTCAGTTTGGACACAAAACACACATTGTTAAAAAAACGTGTGTGTAGTGTGTGTGTGTGGACACAGGTCATCAAAATGTTTCCCTCCATCACGTTTTCTCCTATCGTATCGACTTTTTGACTCAAGTTACGACCGTCCATTCTGAGAACATGGATTTTTTGCTCGTAAATTAGTCTAATTGTATAAAGACGGATTGGACAGGAATTCAGTTTGATGGGACGTACTTGGCTTTGACTCACACAACATTTTCGCCAACCCCACTCCACCAATCACTATCAAGATTAAGCTGTAAAAATCAGGACGACTCATAAGTATTTTTTCTCTCTTCTCTTCTCTCTATCGCTCTTTTTTGCAAAACTTGATTCGCCATAAAATTGAAAATATGTAAGCAACGATATGTACTCTGTAATGGACGAATGAGTGTTTCACCTGTACAGAATAACAGGGAGTACAGGTGAATAATAGTTTTTTTTACTTTCTTGTAACATGCTTCTGTTTTTCATGTGTGTTTCCATCTGTAAAAATTTTAAAAAGTTATACACAGATAATATACGATGCTATAAAAGTGAATGAGTTTAATAAGCAGTTGTAATTTCCTGAAGGAAATCAAATCAAATTATTAGTAAATGGGCGGGCAGAGAAGGTATTTTATATAGCCAGATAAATTGTCCGCAAGATTTATTTATTCATCCTACCCTCTCCCCCTCTCTCTCTCCCTCTTCTTCGTCTGTCTATCAACCTAATTTATTGGATGCATTTCAATTTATTTTTGTCCGTGTGTTTCTCCTTAACACAACTCACTCTCCCTGGGTCCACTCTCTCGACCTGTTCCTCTCTCTCTCTCTCTCTCTCCATCTCTGTTAGAAGAAGATGGAGAAGAAAAAGATGGACAAGTTGGAGTCTCTGAGGCCCACCACCCACAAATACCCACTCCATCATGCAAATGAGAGCACGTTTAAAGTGGTTGAGGCTGTCAAGTAATGAACTGCCTACTATGTATTTACTAGTAGACACTACATGCATACTCAATCTCGACAAACATCCTCAGATCATCCAGCCCAACTTTGATGAGATGACAAGGCCTTTTATTACATTCTACCCTCCCTCACCTTCTCTCATCCCTTCTCCAAATCCTCAAAATATTGAGGGGCAATCAACTACACAGTGAAAATACACAGAAATTTCTTTCATCTTTGGCTGCAGGCCTGGAGGTTGGAGAAAGCATGACCTGAGCACTGACCCTCCGCCGCCCTCCAGGCTTTCAGTTCCCAGGTCAAGAAGAAAAACTCCAGGAAGGATTGTGAAAGAGAAAGTTGATATGTTTTATGTGATTCCTTCCATGTAAATTTACAGTACGCGTAGAGTATAGAAAAGGAGAGAGGATGGAATGAACGCCCGACACACACACTTGTGTGTGTATGGTACAGTAACACAACCTCCCTTTCATCCCTTGAGAATATTCAAATTAATTTTACAAATTGAATTGCTGACAAATATAGACTTGTCCTGTAACACCTGCACCAAATATAAAATATTCTCCTATTTCAATTTATCATTTTTTTCCCCTTTGAAGACGCAGTAATGCTGCACTTGACGACCAAAAAAATAAGAAATTAGTTTCGGCATATAAAATATATTACACACCAGCACTTACTTACCTGTGTACTCATAGTACAATATTATAATACTTCCATGTGGGACAGAATACACTCATTTGTCTCCACCAAACACTTTGGTACACCCTCACACAAGTTAGATACTAGATAATTGAAATGATCCATAATGAAATTCAAATAAATCTCCTCTTTCTTCCTCCTCCGACAGAGGAAATTCTCTCTCTCACTCTCTCTCCAATCAAATGTATTATCCTCCTCTTCTCTGTGTGACACCATTCCTCGGAATCTGAAATAAAGAGAGAAATAATTATGCACTCTTTATTGCCAGCACGAACCAACCATTTAAGTTCATGGTGTGAGTCTCCCCGGTCAACCAAAAGAGAGAGTACGGTATGTGTGTGTGTGTGTGGAGGCGTCCTATTATATTGTAGGCCAGTGAAAAGAGTCAAATTTAGTGTTGGTCTACATTACTTTTTTTGTGTGTATGTAAAGTCACTTCAGTCATTAATTTTTTCGAACGAATTTGATTGGATAATATGTGGAAATGGAACTCTCTCTCAAGATGGATGATATCGTCGTCGTGTAGTGAGAGGGGACGGGGATGAAAAGTCAACAATAATGTTACTTACTTCTTGGTTAAGTAAGTAATGTTGTCAATCCGTGTTTATTATGGCTATCTCTGCCAATGTTACAAAGATATTTTTTGAAATAAAACTTGCTTGAAAACTGTAACGTCCTCTCTCATTTTCTGTTCCCCTCCCTCTTTAATGAAAAAAATAAAAGTTTCTCTCTCTCTCTTTGCTTTGCATGTCATGTTTTAAAATGCGGATTGGGCTTGTCAATAAACGAGAGAGTGCAACACACACGAACTGTCATTTGCAAAAAAAGGTACGAAGGAGTACATAAGTAGTTGATATGAAATGAAGGGGGATCAGGGATGGAGAGATTGAGTAGAGACAACAGTCAAAATGATTATAATGTATTGATTGATAGATGAATGGATGAGGGCAAACAAGGTAATCCATCTTGCTTGTTACACATGTCCAAATGGAAAATACAGTATAGTAGAAATTAATTAGCACTAGAAACGAGAGGGTGAAAAAAATGACTGTAAAATTCTTTTAGATCAACAAAATGTCGTCGGTCATGGGTGGATCCCTCAAACTATGAGAAGTTCATCACACACACACACACACACATACACACGACTATCAATAAAATAAATGATATTATTTTCAGTTTCACTCATAATTTTACTCTCTTGTGTCTCTGCTTGTTACGAAATTACATGTCGTGCAAATTATCATGTATTTTGTCTACAAAGAAAAACTTTAGACTACTAAGGTACTACTAAGGTAAGTAGAGAGTCCAACAGGTATTCAATCATTATTTATCCGCAAATGGATTGTAGCCATACTTTACTTAATTTGATACACAAAAATCAAATATGGATTCACTACCTCGATCCTCAATAAGTATTTAATAATTATATGGATACCACATTGAGTCATGACAGTGTTTTAATCAGTAGTTGTGTAGCTAAAGGTGGTTCACACCTTCACTCTCTTTTACATCTTCAATACATAGGAATAAACAGAGAGGAGAAAATGGTAACCTATAATTTTCATTGAGTACTATTTAAGTCTATTGAATGTAACTTTTGATGATATCTCATCTCCATCTGTGTTATAAAATTATTTATCTTCACTGTCGAATATTGTGTAGTCATTTTTTTTCTTTAGTGTACATTTTATTGGTAGCTCCAGACACACGCAATCATTGATTACCATTATAAAGCGTGAGGTTTTGACACCCAAAGTTACAAGTTGCTAAAGAATGATGGTTCTTTTTTGACAGATGAGAGTTAAGTTTAATTGTCAATGTTCATATAGAGTTTACAAGATGAGGAGCGATCTATCGTGCTTAGGACAAAGACTGGTTGTAGTGTTGGCACTACACCAGTGCGACGTGTTCGTGTGAGACAGAGGAGATTTTCATGGGATTTCGTACGCTCCGTTGACATCGCAAATGAAATAATTGAAAAATTAATTGAAATTCACAATGTCTGCCCATGACTCTTGAGTCCCCATTAAGATTAAATATTAATTTACACGATTAGAGGAGTCAGGGTCAGAGGATGGACTTTTTGACACTCTGTTGCGGTGTGTGCCGACTTTCCTGTGTGTCCTACTAAGAGAGTTGCAAAACCGTGGAGTACGAAAGGAGCGTGTTTCTACTTTGGCACGATCCGCAATTTTCAATCTCCTCGCTCATTTTTCATTCTCATTCTTGTGTCTTCCAAGCTTCAAGCATGAGTGGCGCAGCAGTTGTACAGCCTCTCCGAGGAATCGTCAAACAGGTAAAAAATCCTTAATTGTATCATGTTAATTGTTTAATTTGAGTGGACATGGGGTCAGGGTGACAGATGAAAGTTACCGGCTTCAAACTTGCATTTTCCAAAATATGTCTTTGACCATATGATGGAATACATGTATGTATGTACTGCTATGCATGCATCATATGGAGTTCCGTTAGACCCTTTCTCCGTATGTTTCACCGTAAAATTTAAATTCCAAAAATTTTATGTCCTCTTCAACTAATGTCGTATCAACAAAATATGAAGAGATGATTCTATTGTCATTTTATACTTTAGGTGCTGTCAGGTGATTCCGTTATTATTCGAGGTCAACCAAAAGGAGGGCCACCCCCAGAGAGACAATTCAATTTCTCATCGGTGACAGCACCAAGACCAGCTAGACGACCCGGTGGAAATGTTAAAACGTACTTAATTATTTTTTGACTATATATATTTATTGGTTTTATTTATTTATTTATTTTAAAAAAAAATGATATATTATGCACATGAGAAATGGTGTGTTCAAAGTGAAATGATAGTTTATAATGTGTCTTTGTGTAAAGAATGTACTAAATGTTAATTGAACTTTTAACAACAATATTAGTGACGACACTAAGGATAAAGATGAACCATATGCATGGGAATCAAGAGAATTTCTACGGAAAAAACTGGTTGGCAAGGAAGTTCTCTTCGTCGTAGAATATAAAGTTACATCTGGTCGGGAATTTGGGACACTGTATGTGGGGAAGGATGTTGAAACTGGAGAAAATATAACAGAACTCTTGATCAGCGAAGGTATGTATTTCACTTTTACTGACATGATGAGTTTGCTTTTATCTCAAGTATTGTGTGAACATGAATTGTAAAAAAAAGTATTTAAAAACTCTTTACAGGTTTAGTATCGGTACGTAAGGAGGGCAAGTCAGATTTGAGTCGATTAATAGAACTAGAAGATCATGCCAAATCTGCTCGTAAAGGGAAATGGGCTGATGATGGTGAAGTAAGTCAGATTCATAATAATTATTCCAAGTTTTTCTGAACTGTATAAAATATGATAGAAATATGATGACATGTCTCTTATTATCGTAGAGCCACGTTCGAGATGTTATATGGCAAGTGGATAATCCAAGAAACTTATTAGATAAATTTGGAAGAAAACCCATTCCAGCTGTGGTGAGTTTGATTTGTTTTGAAAGATACATATTTACCTAATATGTATATTTATGATAGGCTACAGTGGAAAATTAATGTCATCTATTAAATGATGATGTGACTAATAGAAGTATATTTTTTCTATTTCAGGTTGAACATGTCAGAGACGGTTCAACTATCCGCGTGTTCCTTTTGCCATCCTTCCATTATGTCACTCTTATGATGAGTGGTATAAGAGTAAGTCCAAATATTTTTAGTACAGCTTTTTTTTCTCCTTAAAATACTAAAGACATTCTAACGAATTTCATAATATGCAAGTGTTACAAGTTGATTGTTTTATTTTGCTTGTTGATAGTCTCCTGGATTTAAATTAGATGGAGAAGGGAAGCCAGATGGAACTCAAACTGAACCTTTCAGTAAAGAGGCTCGTTATTTCACAGAGTCGAGACTATTACAGAGAGATGTGGAGGTCGTGTTAGAGTCTGTCAATAATCAGTCTTTTGTTGGGTCAATTATCCATCCAGTAAGTAAAAGAATACCATTTTTTAAAAAAAAATTGTTATCAATTACATAACATCTGCACCATATTATTGATGATAAATTATTATGGTTTATTAGAATGGTAACATAGCTGAACTCTTGCTCAAAGACGGTTTTGCAAAATGTATTGACTGGTAAGTCTATTTATATACTTTTACTCTTACTATTTATATACTTACACCATGTATACACTATTTTATTTTTTGAGTAAATAACATAATTCAACTATATTGTCTTTTAAAAAAGGTCCATGGGATTCGTAACTGGTGGCGCAGAAAAATTACGAGCTGCCGAAAAATCTGCAAAAGGTAACTCGATTTTTCATTGTAATTATACTTGACTGGGAATGCTTACTATTCCCTAACGGAATAGTAAGCCTTTCAACCAAGTGCGGTGTTTAATATTTTACTTTTTTTACATTTAATAATTCCTGCGTGGTGATAAAGAGAAGAAATTGAGGATATGGAAAGATTATCAAATAAGTGCTGCTGCATCTGGAGCAGCTTTGCTGAAAGGAAAAGACAAGGAATTCACTGCTACTGTAGTTGAAATCGTTAATGGGGATGCACTTAATGTGAAATTGGCTGATGGTTCTGTCAAAAAGATTTTTATAGCCAGCATTCGTCCTCCAAGGTAAAATATTCATTTATGCATCCGACAATTAGTGAATCTTATGTTAACTCTTTGTCCTTTTTTTAATCCTGACAAAAAATATTATTTTTCATTCATTAACAGATTAGATGATGATAAAGACAAAGGTAGT
>WJFB01002070.1:0-22759 GCA_009870185.1 Pygmarrhopalites habei
GTTTTATCATGTGTAAAGAGAAGAATACTCGTTCTCTATCTGAATATACTATTTACAATTTTAGTATTTTATTTAATATCTAATGTTACTAATGCTATTTAGTAGATATACGTTCACTGAGACTCTGTACAATGTGTTACAATATAATAATAACTCTTGATGAGACTAGCTGCAGTATATAAATGTTATCTTGCAGCTAACTAAGATTAAGTCACTATACTATTTGTATTTTTTTACAAAGTACGAGAAACTAAATTTTACATGGTTATAAATGATCATGTAAACAAATGATATTATGGAAGGAGTATCAAAGCACAAAAGTTATATTCACACAAAGTATATGAAAATTCAAGTTCTCAGCTACTGTTCCTCCTACAGTTATACTTACTTACTATTAACATTATTATTATTATGAGTGAAAAAAGTTAATGTGATTTAGTATTGATCAACATTATACTTTAATACCCGTAGGGAACTTTTAGATGACCGCCATATGTGTGTGTTTAACACACATTAGAGCATCATTTATTAAATAATAAGAATCAAATGTGTTGTAATACATATTAGGAACCCGTTTTTAAATTGACTTTCTCAGATAAATGAGAATTCGGATTCCTCAATGATGATGTTACAATTCATTAACATTTAATGTATTGTAAGAGTGTCGTGAAATCTAGTATGCAAATGGTAAAATTGATAACAGTAAAAAATCAATAACCGGATAATTAACATTAATCTAAAATGAATAAATCGACGCATTTAGCAAAGGAAAAAAACTGTTCAATGTACATGCATAATTACTCCATACTGATTTAGTGATATTTCCTTTTCTAGAATTGTAGTCGTGAGGATCCATAATTGTCAAAATTCAAACTAAGTACTTATGGGGATTTTGATATGTTTTGAAATATTAATGATCCTACAGGGGAGATCGACGTCACATTAAAATGGACTGGGAAATGCACCTTTAATGATGTTTGTGTACGTACTGAAGAAATAAAAGGAAAATTTTCACACTGTCTCATTAATTTAGTGCTGAATTGCACGTACTTATATAAATATTACTTTATTGCGATAAACTCTTTCTAAACATTCAATAAAATTGTACGAACTCTACAAAAAAGAATCTTTTGACATTTAATTATTTGCATCAGGATTTGGGGTCCACAAATATTTACTGATAAAATCGTAGTTTTCAATGACGCTGACAGTAGCTAAAGTTGTAGTGGAACTACGGTCACAGTTAGGCTCAGCAGCAATTATTCCCCATTGGTAATAACGTTGAGAATTTGCCAGGCAAATGACTTCCGACCCTTCATTGGCCTGGAATGCAAAAAGAAAATAAGACCAATAATATAATCAACTTTTGACACAGCGTGAGTTGAAAACTAAATTTTTTATGATTGTCATATTAAAAGTTACACAACTTACATTGCACACAGATCCAGTGACACAAGTACTAGCTGATTGTGGACATCCAGTTTTGATAACTTGTACATCTATGGATGATAAAACTGCCTTTGTCCTCCTAAGGTCCACTTCCTATAAAAACGAGTCAAAATCATGAAGAAATTAATAGTCAATCAACAGTAGAATAATAATAATTTATTCTCATAATGGAAAGATAATCTTTCACGTACTGGTAAATCTGGCCAACCAATAGCACGACACTGATTAGTTCCAGCATACTGTTCAAGTGACGGTCCAATGACACAAATAGGAAAAATCCAGGGGTACAAGTCAAAGTCTACGTTGATGACCAAGCGAAGGAGCCCAATATTGTGACGAACGTCCGATGACCCAGCAATGAAATCTTTCAGGAAAATCAACAAAATATTTTTTAATTATTAATTTTTTTAAAAAAAATTACTACAATTACTACAATGCTAGAAAACTGACGTGGAAATCGAACAAATAATCTCATCAATCTGTTTTTAAAAAAAAATAATTCGTAAGAATAATTTACCAGGATGAATGACAGCAGATTTAGCAAATGTCTCCAGTTGTGGGAATATATCAATATTCAAGTCTGTGGGTAAACTGTAAGCTCCAAGGACCACCCTCAATGGTTGATTGTTTCTTCGATAATTGACAATACAACTTGCTGTGGTGAGAACAATGCTCTCCGAGATGAGAGATCCAGCACAGAGGAAAGAACCATCAGAAGAGAGAAAAGACACGGACCACGGATACTGTCCTGGAGAGGCACGAAGGACTCCTTGACTAAAGGTTGAGGGTATCAAGTGGATCTTTGGACTGAATCCACAGTAGCGCTTGCCATTAAATAGAAGAGAATCAGTGTCACTGGTAACGGCACGGGCAGACTTGGCTGGAATTGGTTGTTGTGGAAGGTAAAGCCAGTCAATACCCTTTGCATTGTCATCAGGTTGTTGGGGAGCAGTGACATTCTTTTCCAGATGATCAGCCAGTGCATTCAAATCAGAGGGGGTGGGCCCATGCTCAGTGATCACTTTTTGTAAATTACTCACTTGCGTTGCATTTAAATCAGACTCTGCAATTGCACGGAGTAAACGTTGAGTTTCAGTGTTGTTCAGCCCGGCCAATGTGGATGACACATTCAGTCTGTGCATGGTCACGGGGTCCACGGATGACATTCCTTGATTTGAATTCCCATTCCCTTGCATGGTGACAATGGACAGTGGAGTAGCATTGTTGAGAGCTGGCATAGCTGGCTTTGTTTTCCACAACTCGTTTTGACTATCTTTTGTCTGTTGCTCTATCACAGCCTCTTCCAAACTCCGACGAACTTTCTCTGCATAAGCTGCTGAGGTTGAGGGATTCATCATCACCTTCCTCACGTCCGCCAACTGGAATGTATTGAAACAAAGAAATGTAATGTTAAGTTTATGTGACTTTGAATGTGAATTCATTTGCATCCAATTGACAACTTGTCTATGACAAGAATGTTTCTGTACAATTAACTACATTATGAAAATTAGTGGAGATAGTCAAATTACCTCTTGGAAATTCATGTTCATCATTTTACAGGCTCGTGCAAGACGATCTGCCTTGGTATCGGAAAGACCAGCATGTTGGGCTGCAGTCTGAAATAAAATGAATAAAATAATACAAAAAAGTTTTAAAAAATAAAATGGGATAGAATGCTAAGCACTGATAATAATACACTTGGGACAGTGTCAAAAAAATTTCTATTGTGTACACAATGATAGTATTTCAAGGGAAAATGTAAATAATTAATACCTTTAATTTGTCAAATTCAACATCTGGAACCTTTTGAGTCTGATTTAGTGACGACTGGCCATCATCAGGACTACCAACATCGTAGACGTTGAGTGGACTAGTGGGGTCGAAAACACTGCCATCAACAGGGACCAACTGGATTTCTTGAATTAGAATATGAAGCTTGGAATTTGGGTCTGTGTCATTGTTGGTCGAGTTGTCACTAGACACATCCGGGTCTTTCGAAAAAAAGTCGAAACCTTTAGCTGGACTCACCATGAGTTGGATGACTACTATCCACACGGA
The DNA here is from genome assembly GCA_009870185.1 of Pygmarrhopalites habei. NCBI lineage: Eukaryota > Metazoa > Arthropoda > Collembola > Symphypleona > Arrhopalitidae > Pygmarrhopalites > Pygmarrhopalites habei. Next base: position 3,508 of record WJFB01002070.1, read on the forward strand.
CAGAAAAACTCCTGTAAAAAAAAATTTGTCAGTTTTCGTCCTTTAGTCAGATCAGTACCCCTACAATCACTTTGCAATTTGCAAGTTGAAGGTATAGACAGCAGCAGAGAAAAAGCTCAAAATTTTCTAATTTACTAGTGAAAAAAAAAAAATTTGTACTCACCAACTTTCCACATGATTATGACCTAGATATTGACAGGGGGGACAAGAGGATGGTTTAATGACGTGAGAAAAATTTGGGTGTTTGCTTGCTGAGCGGAAAGCAAACCGTAACTGATGAACAGTGTAAGGATCGAATGTGAACGCGGACAAATGTAACGTACAATACTGGAGAATCTTCAGTGGAGATGCCTTCAATTTGACTATCTGCTAATTTTGAATGTTAACCCAGTCTATTGGATAATATGTCGTCCATGGGATGTTATGTACACTACAAATGAATTTTAATTGCAACGCATGGGATGTAAATCAGGTTCCATCAAAATTCTACGAGATTATGAGAAAGTGTTACTGGCAAAGCAGCTACTCAAATAGCGAGTGAAGAGGAAGAAATCTAACAGTGAACAAGTTATAACAGTGAATATTTTCCATCACAAGGGATTACCCAAGCAATAGGACTGAGAAACGTCAAGTTTCTCAGTCTGATTTGAATGCAACTCAAGTTAGTACTAAATTAAATTAGTAAACCAACTCCCTTCAGATTTGAATTCACTACCTCAGCACTACCTGATCTGTTAAAAGAAAAAAAAATCATGCATACTCCTGATTGATAATATGTATTAACATACCAAAAATCTTGTTCATTTATTCATAACCATTAAACTTTAAAATAAATAATAATAATAATATATAATGAATACAAAAGATAAGTTTCAGTAACAGTGAGTTTGTACGAAGAGATTTACAAGTACGACAACAATATTATTTTTAAGAAAAATTTAAAACACATCATCATCATTGTCATCATCTAAAGCATTCCTTATGTCATTTTGCTGACGCCTCAAACTTTCAGACAACCTCTCTACATCATCAATTTTAGGAACTGATTCGTCTTCTGATTTCCTGTCATCGAACATAACAACGTCGCTGTCCTCATCGTTTTCCATCTCAGAAAAATCAGTCTCATTGGACGCTATCAACGGGCCAAATCTTTTGTTTAGTTGCTTCTCAAAAAGTACGAGTGCAGGTCTTAAACCCTGAAATGATAATATTTAAAGTGAAAACGTCATTCATAATGCAGGATGAGTACTTTCATCGTCAATAGCACTATACAAATAACTTTTAAAATCATTACAAATTATTTTTTTTGACAAAATGTAACCTTTGTAGAAAGGCAGGCAGCGTCAAGGAGGAAATTGTTTATTTTTCTTCGTATCTTTGTAACATATGGCTCATCATTAAACTCGAGCATTTTCAAACATCTCACATACATTAAGATATTTGGACAATTCAGAGATCGATTCATTTCAGTCAAAATTTTTATCGCGATATGAGCGTGTACCGTCTGCACAAAATTAAAATCAATTGTCAGTAAAAAGTTATGGCAATAGTCTCACATAACAAAAATAATACTAGTAAAATACTCACAGATCCGCCTTCAAATTTTCCTAGACTTCTTGCATTAGTATTGGAGAATACAAATGCTGCTAGTTTGTCAATATGAACTTCTCCAGGTTCCTCTTCTTCCTTGGCCCCTTCCGGATAATTATTTTTGATGCTATTCACAAAAAAATTAGTTACTCAATAGGAGATATAATTTTTGATACGAGTCTTTGACTGTGACAAACCATTTGACAAAGGCACTTCCGAGACGAAGGGCATTCGAAACCCCCATATTACAATACAATGGAACCCAGTGTCCAATGTGGAAACATAAAGGAGTCCCAGCTACAATAATTGACATTTCATATGAGTAATCAGCAAAAAGAATTTAACCAAAAAATTCACTCGAAAGTCATAAATTCTTACTGAAACTAGGATCCGCCCACATTTTCAGTAATTGAGCAATCACATTTTCGTTTTTAATCCGTCCTCGAATTAAGAGTTTCATCACGCCCAAAAACTTTATACAGATATGCTTCACATTCTGTCAAAACAAAGTCAGTATATTTCATTTAGATATTTTCTGACTGGATTGATTATATGTACAAGCATTAACATGTATGTAATATAATACTTGTCCCTTATCCTCTGCTTCTCCTGGAAATTTATCCAATATTTCTAAAACATGTTTTTGCATATCATCCACTGAGATTTCTCCATAAAATTCCTTCATAGGATGAGGTAATACTGTTTAAAAAAGAAAATAACACCCTTATATGTCGTTTTGTACTTCTGTTCTTAATGAAACGAATTACAAGGATGAATTACGATGTCTAGACTCCATTTCCTCTTCTGTTATCTTAAATACTGAAAAATCATGCTGCAGAAGCAAGTCCACAACAACTTTAAAGGCAGCAAGACGTACACGAACATCTTCGTGAGGACCAATAGCCTAAGGAAGAAAGGAGAAAGTGTCAAGCAAAAAAATTGTATAAATTATAATGGATACTATTAAAACAGTAATTTCATCATCACACTTACATTTATCATGACTGCCAATGCCATTTTCGCTTCCGAGGGATCAAGTAGTCCTACCATTCCAATGATATAAATGGCATGTAGTCTAACACGATGATCTTGTTCCTACAATCAAATGCATTCCATGTAGAAAAAAAACTTCGTATAAAAAAAGAACTTATTACAAGATGTAAGCTTCTAATCGTATAATATATAATTATTAACCTCTAAAGATGGACAAGTGTGAAGGTCATAAATCGTTCGAGAAAATGAACTCAATTCTGTTTGCCATGTCAAAAATCTGGTGAACATGACAATACCCCGGAGACGATTTCCAAAGGGGATTTTTTCCTGGCTTTCATTTTCATTTTCTGGTTGATCTTCAATGGCATCATCATCATCGTCCTCGTCATCAATGAGAGTTCCACCTAAAGGAACTATTGGAGACAATACTAAACTATTACTTTGTTTTCTTACAAATTCAGGTGAAAGGTCAGGACAAAGTTCATTCCTCTCATGATCTTGTATGATTTTATGCATCTCTTCCTCTAGCTGTTTGATTTTGACAATTTCTTCGTTGAACTGATGAGCCTGGAGGAAGTTAGAATTTCGAATTGCTTTATCTTTCTGGTCAACCATGCGATGACGTCTCAGCATGAGTTCTCCACGCTATAATAAAAGAAAATAATTGAAACAAAATTGAGAATACATGTGCATTTCTAATTCGCTGGACTAATCTCTGTGTATAATATGTATGTAATAGAAAACCAAAACTGACTTACTTCGCTCTTCAATCGTTGTATCTCGTCATCAGTCAATCTTATTTTCTTTGGAACTGCAGCACCTTGAACAGGTTCAGCACTGCCAAGGGATTTATTTGAATCTTCATCAATCAGCGTCCTTTGACGACTAGTATTAAAGTTCAATTCTTCACTTTGTTTATTCATATTCTTTTCTCGCAACGCATGACTCTTCCTCCTCCTCACTTCCACTTGCGGCTCAAATAATTCTTTAATTATTTCCATCATGAATTCATTAAAATGTCCATGACCAAGAATTTTGTGAGCTACATCAACAGCGACATGGATGATTACAGCTTCGTCAAGTATAGGATCTCGAAGAATAATTCTTAGAGCCGATTCCATTGTACCTCGACTTCCCTCTTCATAGTCACACAATACGGCAATACGAAGGACTTGGGCTAGGCATAAAATATTCTCAAATTCTTCTGGACGACTCTCACGAATGGCACCTTCATGCTCTTCATGAATCGATTCAATGATCCTGAAGACAAAAAATACGTCCCAATGAACAACATTTCTAATTTAGTACATAGTTTATGCATCAATTCGACTATTATTGGCTAGATATTGAAATGTATATATGATTGAAACTTTACTGATAAATGAGTTGAGTTAATTCTCCTGGCCCCGGTATTATCTTTTCTCTGCTAAAAGGCTGGTTGTGAAATCTTTTAGACAAAAAATGCCAATACACTATAGTTTCAAAGTTTGTCTCAGAAATAGTAACAAGGTGATTTTCGTTCAAGAAACTAAGGTCCACTTTGGAAAAGCTTTCATCAGAATCGTCTCTGTTTTACAAAAAAAAGATTTGAAACGACTTTTAAGTATTGACATTATTAATGCTACTTGAAGGATTTATTTATTAAGTAATATAGTACTACGTACGGGTACAGGGCAGAAAGTAGTAACTCTGCAGTTCGAGAACTTCTAGCAACATCTAACAATGTGAGAAAATTGACGATACTGTTTTTACAAGTGTCTCCTTTAACCCATGCTGGTATGAGTTCCTCAAGTAGAATTTTCTTTACTTTTGCTATAAAATATCACATAAAACATTAAGTATTTACTCTCAAAAAATGACCATTCGTTGGCATTACAATCAACATGGAATTAGTGAAAAATAAATAATGAAATATTCTGAAATAAAAACTCACGAGCTGGTTGCATCAGACCCCACTGTATAATTGAGACTCGCTGATCTCTCTTTAAGCGTACTATCGGTACTCGTACTAAAGCTTTAAATGCTTCAATTCTAACAGACTCCTCACAATCGTAGGCCTTGTTGATGATGAACGATGACTTGAGGGAGGGCAGTGCACAAATGAGTATGAATGCTGATTTTCTTGCTTCACAACTAGGATCGAACTCGGCATGATATTTTATTTCTACACAGAAAATTATCCAAAAGTCCACAATGATTATAGATTCTAGAGACTGTTCAAGTATGAAATGAATACACTGAGTAAAAAAGGCTTCAACTTACCTTCAACAAGTTTAGAGTTCAGGTGATCCAGAAAAAAGTGTAAACATTTAAAGGCAACAGAGCGAATGGAAGGCTGCTTGTCCTATTATTTACAACAAAACAGCATAATAATACTATGAATGAAGACGGCAGACAATTGAGACACATTAGTGGGTATGAAAAAACCATTACCCTAATTCGTTGGGAGAGAGCAGCGAAAAGGTCCTTCTTGAGATCAGTACCCTCATAAACGGGCGAATTTCCATGTACTTTGAGTATTTCATAAACAAGTTCTGTGTGACGAAGCCTCACTAAATACCTCTCATCACCATTTTGCTTCATTATAACGTCATACAATGAAAAATTTTCATTACCTTAAGCATACACGAGACATGACATACAAGAAGAGATTGGATATTATCAGTTTAGCTGATTCAGTTACCTTTTTGTAAATTTGGAAGACTCTAATAAAAAATGGACAGACATCTTTGTATGGGAACCCAAATTCTTCAATATCATCCAGAGTCCCAGCAGTCTTTGCAAATTTCGTGAACATTTCTATAATATTTTCTTGAGCAGAACACTTTTTGTCTTTAAATGGAATGAACATTGCTTGCCACAAAAGTCCACTAAAATTTTTTTGATGTCTCCCTGAAGCATCCTGTCAAAGGAAAACAAATAAATAAACAAAACTTTTACTACATATCCATTGTATGATACACTTGATTCTTCAAAATGAATGGGATCAACTTTTACCTTTGAACTTTTTTCTTTATAGTAAAGTGTTTTGAGATCCTTTAAGGCATTCTTAGAACCTTTGAGGGAATTTTGACTCCCTTCGATACTACGACAAATTGTCCAAAGAATGTGTTTCTTTTCTGTGTCATTCATTTTCACAACTTTGTGAAAAAGTTGACCAACTTTTATCGGCCAATTTCCTCGGGCCTCCCTGTCAAAGGGACAATAGAACGAATGTTCAACGAATAAAATCCTGTCAAAGACTGGATTTCTAAGCTACTCGCCGCCTCATTTTACGAAACTGGAGTGGAGGGATTTGGGATTTCATTTCAATGGCTATTTTATAATATATATTAAAATATCCTCTACCGTGGTGGTCGAGGCCGATTTTTCTTTTTCTGGAACTGTTTCTTGAAAATTTTCGACATGCCAAAGGTGACAACGCCGAAGAGTGTAGGGAGGCAACTGACCTTGACCTCGTTCTTCAAGTCATCAAGTCAGAATGGTAATGGGGTCGAACCACAAGTTAAGCGAGTAAAGTTGGACGAGGCTTTTGGTGAAGAAGCAAATGGAAAGGATCAAGTTGAAGAAAAAAAGGACAACGAAGGACCGGTCTCTACTCCGTTGACACCCGATCAAAAGAAAATGATCAATGAGAAAGCTGTATGTGAACATTTCCATTTATTCTCTGTGATTTGGGTTTATTTAAATATAATGTCAATATTTCAGATTACAGCTAGACTCACCCGGGCCTCCAGTATGTTGAAGCTATTGGATCCTAATATGGACAAAAGTTGGTTCCTTGCACTTGAACCTGAATTCAAGAAAGAGTATTTTGCCAAGGTTTGATCAATCAATTAGAATTTTTTTGACATCATTTTAAAATTTCTAGTAATTAATATCATTTCTTTACTTTTTGTAGTTAAATGATTTTGTCCTTGCTGAGCGACGAAAAGCCACAATTTATCCACCCCCTGAACATGTGTGGGAATGGTGTAAACAAGGACCCATCCAAGGTTAGTTTGTGCCGTGAAATAATAAATTTCTATTGACATTTTATATTGTGTCAATGTTTTTTTTTATTGGTTCAAGATGTGAAAGTTGTGATAATTGGACAAGATCCATATCATGGCCCAAATCAGGCACATGGACTGTGCTTCAGTGTTAAAAAGGGTATTCCTCCCCCACCGAGCTTAGTCAACATGTACAAGGGTATTTACTTATTTACATATATTTTGATATTCAATTAAACATATTAACAATGAATTAAGTACCAAGTGACAATTTCTTCTTTTCAGAATTAAGTGATGATATACCCGATTTCAAAACGCCAAATCATGGATGCTTGTATGGATGGTCTCAACAAGGTGTTTTACTTCTTAACGCTGTTCGTAAGTACTGTCCTGTTTTTTGCCAACAATTTATAGTACTGTTGCAATAAGCTCTTATCATTTAAATATAAATTTTTTCTGTTTGATATGTTCTGTAGTAACCGTCGAGCGAGCCAAGGCAAATTCGCACAAAGATCAAGGCTGGGAAAAAATTACAGACGCTACAATTGCGTGGTTGGCCTTTTATGTAACTTTTCTAGTAGAAATATTTCGAGTTTTAATTGTGTTGACAAAATTAGTAATACAATCTCTTGATGACAATTCTTTTCTCAATTATTTTAGTGTTTATATATTGTATTTATATATTGTATGTATTGTACACTTGCGATTTAGCAAGTGTACAAATGTTTCAAGAAAATTATAAAACAAATTTGAAATTTTCTTTCTAGGATATCAAAAAATCTCAACTCTGTTGTCTTCCTACTATGGGGTGCTCCTGCACAGAAAAAGGCTGCCATGGTTGATAAGGTACAGTTTTCTGCTCATTTTCCAAGTTGCCATGAAGGGCACTTTGAGTCAAAATTCACATTTTTGCACACTGCAGTACAGCAGTAGAGCTAAATACGAGTATTATTGACTACTTTTTAATAGAAAAAGCATCACTTACTACAAACATCTCATCCTTCACCCCTGTCAGCATATCGAGGTTTCTTTGGTTGTCATCACTTTTCTCGGTGCAACGAAATTTTGGAAAAGAATGGCAAGAAACCAATTGACTGGAATAATTTGCCTTAGTCCGTATAATGATTACTTTTTAACAAGGACGTTGATATATATTTGTACAAGAACTTTCCTTAAGATCTCAGCTTGTTATATTGACTAGATTTTTTTTGTTTTTTTCCTTGATTTGACCATTATCATTACTATCATACTACTAGTATGATACTAATTCGATAGTATTTTTTTTACTTCGTTTGAGATGAGATGACATACTGCGATGAGTTCAAATAACTTGCTCAATTTTTGTAACATTTTCCAAGGGTGTATGAATTCAAAATGAATCAAAATAAATTGTTCTTTGGACCCTTTTTGACTTGCTTTTGTTTATCCATAAAAAATTATAGCCCATTTATTTTATTTTATAATACCAATTGGTACAAGTTATTCAAGTCTAATATAAGTCTAGTTCACGGAGATTTTCATGCACCATATTCGGTGAATGTATTGCACGTACTATGAAAGTCGATTCTAGATACACATCCGAAATTTGGAATTCGACTACAAGCCAGATTTTTTGACTTCCGTATTCCTTCAGAAAAGACTTTCGTAATAATAAAGTAAGTAAAAGTAATATCATAAATATTATTTTTTACAATGCGAGACTAGGTAACTTTTCCATTATTTAAAAAAATTATTGACAATAGTACATATATAATAGTCACATTGGTTTTTTAAAAAGAGTCGTCATTTCAAGTAGACTGGAACGTATACGGGTCATGGAATTCATTATTGCCACGATACAAGCAAAAAGTATTAAAATTTATTAAAACTAGTATTAAAACCTATATATTTTCCATTCAACATTTCTGTGAATTTAAGGCGTAACATCATTGTCGTTAATATTAGATTAGAAATGTGGTAATGTAAATTTATACTGATAAGAGACCTTCAGGAATTTGGCAAGTAGAAAGGCAAGTTTTGTTACAAACCGTATACGAAGGAAAATACCTTCTTCTATTATACTAACGATAAGTCAACTGACTGAATGATTATAATTGTTTTTCTTTTTATAAATACCTTAATTAATACAAATTTGGCACTTTTTCCAAACAAATATGAGAGCGGTGCAGCAGTACAATTTCCTTTTCCTTTTACAATATGTCCATCGGATTAGTTACTCCAGTAACTTCATAAATCGTTGATGCCAATCTTCTCGAATGTTCAAGTACACAGGAAGAAGTAATCAAACCAAGATGAATACAAAATAATTCAAGACAGCGTACTTTGGGTGTCACTGATCCAGGAAAACACTCGTGAACGAGTCGTCTGTCAAAACAAAAAAATGTTTGTCAGAAAATTAGTTTTCATGCATATAGTGGCAGTATTCAGTATTCAAAAATTGAATCACTCAATACAAAAAGTTAAAAATTGTTGTTAATTTTACTGGTAAAAATCGCCGCATAGAATTCCAGGTAGAAGTGGGTATCCATCCCAAGGTAAAGATGGAGGAGTCTTGGGTCGAATAGAATTTCCCTACATGTCATGAGATTGCATAATATTTAAATACGAAATTTAGTAGCAAATTAACAGAGCATCACTTGTAAAATTGTCTTACAGCCAAATCCTCAAACCACAGAAAATATGCAAAATTGAATGCCGTATCCTTCCACATGAGAGAAAAATGACCCTGCTGCATGTGCATCTATTGTTAACAAGAAAATGTAAAACATTTATTAGGCCTGATTTTCTTAAAAACACAAACAACAAAAAAATGTTTAACAATCACAGATGTCATCTTACCTGAGCAAATTTCACCATGGACCAAATCTAGTACAGAAAATTATTGTCAAGCCAAGATTGATTCAACAAAATATAAATTGTTTTCTCTTTCATTTGTAGTTACCTTTCTTCTGGTCAATATCACCGTTTCATCTCCAATAAAATCCAATGCTGGCATTGTAACAGAATGTCCACTTCTATCTATGTATATAAAGTGGACAAGACCAGGGAAATCTTCTAGATATTTGCTAATACTCAGAGTCTCCCTTGCACCTAAACTTAGGTTCTTTGACATTTGTATTTTAAGGAAGCTCCAAAAATGGTCCGTATCTGACTTTATTTTCTTCCACACATTTGGCAAGGGTTGGAGATTTTTTGGATTCTCAAAAATAATATGTTGTTCATTAAAATAGACACGTAATGTTCCCATTAGAGCATCAATAACCGGGTTCACTTGGACACCGACTGGGTCTTTTGATTTTAAATATGCAGTACATCCTATTAAAAATACAAAAAAGGTGATAGTAAGACTAGTGTAGTTCCACGTTGGAAAAAAAACAATCAAACTGAGATTTAGTTACGGCATTTTACCTGCTTTGAAACGATCCCATCGGTTACTTAATTCATTCTTTAAATGAATATTTTTCTGTTTTTTTAGTAACTCGTAAATTTTTTTCATTGATGCATCCATTACATCAACATATTGTTTGTCTCGTGTCATATCCCTTCTTGCTGCACTAAAATCTATAGCTAGTTGAATACAAGTGCATAATGTTGAGGTCAAAAGACTTGTTGGGGGCTAATAAATGAGGAAAAATGAAAAAAAATCGAATATAGTATGAAACAGAATTCGTTCTAAAGTACTAAGGTAATTTTGCTAATTTCTGAAGAGGACTTAAACTACAAAAAGTTAATTTCTAATATACACACACCTCTAAAAGTAGAACAAGAAATAAACCATCCTGGACCATTCCGATATGCACTCGGTGAGGAATCAATTGTGAGTTATTTTTCAACAGTATAATATAATGCTTAATTTCTCCTGAAAATTAATACACAAGAAAACAGCCTTTAGATCATCTCTATACCTGATATCTTGAGATATTATACTTGTTGATAGTAGAAATAATAAACGTTGTACTTGTTTTGACTGAACCTTCTGGAGTAGTGTTATCATCCAAAAACAGATTTTCTGTAGAACCACGAAAAGTCCAATCTTCTGATTCTGTTTCAGATGATGATGATGGATTCTTCCTCTGCTCTCCCATTTGAGAATAATTCATTCTCTTTTTGTACAAGCTACGCAGGTTTTCTCCTGGCCAAAGTCTTTGGCACAGAATCATAAGGAAGAGAATGTCTTGAGGACTCATCACATGAGCACCCTTACTGGAGTACCATGATAACAATTTTGCTGAAAATTAAATATTCACATATGTATACACAAGTTGAGTAAAAGTTGGTAAATTGAATAAAAGTCAATTTTAAATTTCTTGTCAGGTACACTCACTGTCATGTATAAGTAGAGCGTGAACATGTTCGTTGTGAATTTGCACTTTTGAACAAATTGATTGTAAAGATTTGATTAAAGATGTACTCTGGGGTTTACTCTGAAATTGAAAGTAACACTATTGAGACACTTTTTCTTTTCTTCAAGCAGTTGAAAAATTGAAAGAATAAAGCCGAAACTTACAATGATTAATTGTTCGAGTGCCTCTACTAAAAATGACTGATCACAAGCTTGTAGAGCTGTCCTAAAGTAAAGTAACAAAATTTATTTTAACAACAAACTTTTTGTTAGAAAATCCTATACACAAAACTTGTTTTTCGTTTTAGAATTGTATAATGGAAAAAATTTACCAAGTTTTCATCAAATGGTCCAATTCTTCTGCATGGCGAGGCGAAACCTTCAATACTCCTACATCTGGACCACAAAGGTATGATACTAAGGTGATACAAATACCAACTGATCTTTTTAGGAATGATATCTCCTCAGTTCCAATACGTAGAAATAGGAAGCCCATATACTATACAATTATTTTAACACAATGTTAGATAAAAAATCTAGTGTCAAGCTTCTCAGAAGCTGCTTGTGTGTTATATTTTTAAAGCCAATACAACTTACATCCTGAAAAACGATATTTGTGCCGTCTTCACATTGTACCGATGTATAAGGGTTTCCAAAAGACTGAAAATTAGGAAAATATTTAGTACATTACACTTAAAAATACATCGTTATTTCACTGTGTTGTCAAAGCATATTCTTTACCTCTCTCATAAACCGCTGCGAAGTGACCAACGGTGAAAATAACTGGAACAATTAATTAAGATTAAATAATGTGGATTTGAGATGGCTCAACGACACAAAAGAAATGTTATCTTTAGTTACCTGGATCAAAATATTTGGATCAATCATCTTTTTTCCTTTCTGAAATGATATCAAAATTTGGTAACCAAATTATACCAAAATAATTTCAAACCAAACTAGAATACAAAGAATCATTATTTTAAAACAAATATCTTACCCCAAACATTGTGGTATGTTCAGAGGTGACCAAACCTTGAGTTTGGGCCAATTTCGATACATGTTGAAAAAACTGTCCACAAGCATTGACGTACACAATGTCATTGGAATGATGAAACACGAGCAGACCCCGCATGGTGAAGAAGAATATTTTGTTAATAATTCCAATAGGAAATACTCAGGCACTACACCATGAACGTGACCCAGATTTGGTCATTCATGTCAATTGACATCCGGAAATTGAATCTTAGCGGTCTCGCCAAGAATATCAGCAAAAGTCGAGACTACTGTAATGAGGATATAGGCACTTTCACCTAGTGAAAGTTTCACTGTCTTTCACTCGCCACTGTCTGATGTCTCATACGTGTGGACAAATAATAATTAAAGTTTTAGAACTTTAAGTAAAGAATGAAGGAGTGAATACTGCAGAAACTGGTTTTTTTGTTCAAAAACCCAATGATTATTTTAATTTGCATGTCCCTATAAATCATCGTTTACATAATATACAAGTAACATTTTTTACAACATGTTCAGTTTTAATAAAACTACCAACTAGCTATAAATCAGAAATGTTAAGATGGTGATATTTCTGAGAATTTGTCCCTTGGCCAGCATCGTCATCAGCATGTCCTGAAAACTTTTATGGATGTTTTAGGAACCCGGGGGTGGTGGCCCAGGTGGCAATGGAGGTCCTTTACATATTCAAAAGATATTATTATTAATCACTCTTAAAGGCAAAATTAGGCTAATTGTAAACAAAGTTACCAGGCGGTAGAGGAGGTCCAGGAGGAAGCCATTTAGGTGGAGGTGGTGGACAATTTGGAAAACTCGGTGCATAACTTGGATAGCCACCCATGTATGGATTATACCCAGCAGTTGTACCAAATCCTGGTGGTCCGGGAGGAGGAGGATAAGAGGGCATTGGAGCATTTTTAGCTGTAAATTCAAAAGTGACCAGAATTCTAAGAATACATTCTCAAAAAAAAAGTTAATTTATCAATAATTATTTGGCCCACTTACCCATTGATGGCATTGGAGGTGGTGGCATCATAGGAGGAGGTTGGGGGGCTGCTATAGCCTTTGGAGCTGATGGTTTGTCAAACAAATTCGGACCTCCATTTCCTCCTGGTCGAGTACGCATTATTCTCGAAGGCTCATCCTTTTGTTGTGGGGCTTCGCCCAATTCAGCCATTAATGACATGTATTCTTCGTCAATTTTTGCCTTTTCATTATAATTGAAACTTTGAGGTGCGCCTGATCCAGGTCGTTTTAATCTAGAATAAATTTTAAAAAATATCTCATTTTTTTGGTCTCTTCAATTGAGTCAATAATTATTTCAAAGTGTTATCAAATGAGATTATTACCGACAGTCTCTACTTATATGACCTGCTCCACCGCAAACAGTACAGATGACACTGTTTGTGACATTTGGTTTATCTGGACAGTGCCACGTACGATGAGAAGTAGCCCCACAATTAGAACCTGTGAGACAAGAATATTTATAAGAATTATAGTTACAATTCGTTAATTTTAAGTGGAAAATGATCCTTTAACTTACATTTCGGCCCCTCTCCCTCACGTAGAGTTCCATTGAGGAGAGCCAATTCGCGCAGCTGGTTTTTTCTCAAATCATTCTGCGACTCTGGCATGTCTATACCCTGTCGTATGATTTCCTTAATCTTCTCACAAGCCTGTAAAACAAATCTCAATGGTTAAATTGCATTTAAACGAATAAAAGAAGCTCTGGTACAATTCTATAGTTTGAAGATCAAACTTTGAACATACTTTTTTCACCGATTCTGGATTATTGCTGGTCACATAAGCATGTAATGGCTCATCCTCGCCTGCAAGGAGGAAAAAATAGTCTCATTTTTAAACATGTCACAAATATCATGTCGTGTATTGAATACAAAGAGATTATACAAAAGAAGAAACTTGTTATCTCACCTGGAAGTGGATGTCCAGCTTTTCCTCCAACTTTTCCCTCTTTTACGGAACCTTTCCCTCGAATAATGATTTTTGCTCCAGTGTCCTTTTCCAGTCCTTTGAGAGTGTTTCCTCTCGGTCCAATCAAGAGACCCACGAAATTTATCTCCGGATGCTCTTCTTGAGGTGGTTAAAGTGGTAATGTGGTTAAAGTACAAAAAAGATCGATAAGTACATGCGCATAAATTACTGAAGCACAAAAGAGTACACTTTATATGGTGTGAAAACAATCTGTTTATTTCTCTTTGAAAATGAACATCTTTTTTTGAAACAACTCAAAAACTCGTTCACTTCCAAGGATAGCTACGTATGTATATGCAACACTGTAACAACTTTCTATTAAAAAAAACACGGACGTACCTTGAGGAATTGGAACACGATCGACAATCTTAATGATTGGAGCCCTTTTACAGAGGAGAAAAATAGGACCAAATCATTTGACCATTTCAAAACTACACATTATACACGGCTTGTATTGAAGGAGTACCTGTAGTCTGCCGGAGGCTTATAGTCGGGGTTCAACTTCAGCAATCGCTAGAAAAGGAAAACAAGACGTTGTTAACCATAAATTGACACTTTCTCCGAAAAGTCAGTATACGGTATTGGTGCTCATTGTACAAGGCCAGTGACCTTTCAATTGACATTTCTTGCTTTTTATCCGATAGAAAAACAATCTTAAATATACGTACCTGAATGAGTTTGTGTCGTTCTTCTTCAAGCTTCTTCCGTGTTCGATACTCCCGGGTGTTTAACCTTTTACCGTCTGTTCCGTAAATCTAATTGAATAATGATACAGGTAACTTGTACAATACACATATATTTACTAAACAGTCTATAAATTTCCTTAACTATTCTAAGCGTACACTATACAGTTTATCTATTTAAAAAATTATTACCGGTTCAGGAGATGGAGATCTGCAATTGACCACAAAACAAAAGGGAAAAAATTAAACACCCGGCTCTGATGGTGTAACGGGACGTGTTGAGACCTAGCATAAACCAACAGCAACCACACATGGGAACTATCGGTTTTATTATCAATTCGTAATTTTTTCTTTCCTTTGTCAATCCATACACATCATATTATATTAATTATTATTGTACAACATTATTATCTTTGATTATATCTCATTGTTATTGTTGTTGCTGATTTCCAGCAATATAGGGGACGACGAGACTGTTTCATTTTTTATTATAAGAATTATAATTCAATGATTCTTTATGAAAGATAAACTTTTGGATTATCACATGGTTTCCTCCCTATCATGAATATGTAATACACAATTATTATAATTATTATAGTACAAAAATAGTCAGATTCAATCAAATCAAGAGTACTACAAATATACAACATCAAAATTAATAATTTAACATGTAAATGTCAAGCTGAAAGACAAAAGAAGATTAATGTTTTTTTCTTCCTTTCTCTCTCGATCTCTCTATCGCTTTTTTGGTCTCTAGTCTATATTCTATTCTATAATATAGTAGAAGATAAAGAGAGGGAAGATGAGTGAATGTAGTTCCCCTCAAATGTGTTTTTTGCAGTTACTACACGCGATTTTCAAAGCCCCTTGAACAAACATGTAGAAAGTGAACGAACGACATGGATACTGAGTGGCAGATGCGAAGAGCGGACCGACCGACATTATGTCTCTTTGTTTTAACCCACCTTTCTTCAAGATTCGCCGGAATCCCTAAATCTCCAGTGCGAAGTTTTCTCGTTAACTCTTCAATTTGTAGTTGAGCTGAAAGATTATCAGGTTAAAAAGAACGGGGAACACCCATAAAAAGTGACCCCCATCCAACAAAATTAATAGAATTGTCTAATGTGACATTTAAACTTTATAAATTTTCACAATTCACATTCCCCAAAAACAAAATGTGAAAAGACTAGCACCACTGCACTGTACTAACTTAAAAAGTACTGCAAGGATTAGAATTTCATTTCTTGTTTTTACAAAACAAATTAGGATTTCATTTTCATTAAAAAGTTTCATTGTAATGTGTGTGTTGTGTGTGTGTAATTATTAAGTCGGCAATTAATTTGTACAATAAATAGTAGATTAATTTTTTTTGCTTTTGTTGGGATAGAATATTAACCGTCAGAGACAAAAAGAAAATCAAAGCGACTTCTTGTTGTCCATCCATTCCGGTCATGCTTCCTATCAAGAGCTATAATAGGGTATCGTTGATACAAGTAATTCTCCGAGACTAGTTATACAAACATGATAAATGATGGCTTTTGACAAGTAAGTAAATGAACCAAGTCAGTTTCTCCTGTCTCTCCCCTCCCATTATTATCAGCAAATTAAACTGACCTGTGAAAGACCATACTTATCTCAAAAGTAGTAGTCCTGGAGAAAACGAATATCAACAAACAAGGAAAACCAGGTGACTGGTTCCACACATCCCCATTCAATAACATTGCATTATATCATGTCATTAGATCAAAAAAAATTATTTAAACGGTTAATTCTTGTTTCTCTTTATGGTACAAAAATTGTGACTGTGCCAACAATTAATTAAACCTTCATCAAATGGTCTTCTACCCTATTGTCTTTTTAAATTGAATTGGAATAAAAGCATCTCAAAAACTGATTGACTAAATTATCTCTTTCTGTACTTTTTTTGAGGATAAAAAAAATTAGTCAAAATAAAATGAAGAATTTGAATTGATTCGGGGTCATAAAACATATTCCAATAGTTAAAAGGTTGTATTATATTTTATATTAGGAAAAACGTAATTAAGAGAAATTGTACATGGAGAAAAAAATGAAAACCCACCTATATAAGCTTCTTGTTGATCAACAGGGAGGTCAGAGGGCAAGATCGTAGGCATTCCTGGAATTACTGCTTTCTCATCGCTACTGCCCATCCACCGAGACCTCCTCTTCCTTTTTCGATCCCGACTCTGATCATCATTCCCGTCTCCTCCATTCCCATATGGATCAAAGGAATCGTTACTGTCTGTGAATAGACAACAACTTGGTAATGGGTATATTGTGACCAGAATAGTATTCAATTCAATAGGATAATTTTACTTACCGCTATTTTCCCTTTTGATGGATCCACTTGATGAAGACGATGAAGGATAATGTTGTCCTGAATACCCTGAGTAATATGAATTTCCCATTTGTGGTTCACTCAAACGAGAATAATCTGTTGACATTACTTTTGACATGACTTTTCCTAGTTGTTGTTGTTGTTGCTGCTGCTGATATTGTTGTTGTGAATTACTATTGTTACTTTGACTAAATCCAGAAAAGGAAGAAATATTGGGTCTTGATGACAATGATGACATGCCCATGCCCATACTGGACATGATACCCATGGAACCTCCTCCTGACATGGAATTATCATTGTCTTTTGCGGACAACAAGTAAGACGGTTTTAGCAAGGACCCAGCTCCACCACCTTTGCTACTTGAAAAAAATCCACTTCGTCCTAAGGGAACCTAAAAGAATTGACATTTTTTATGGATGAAAAACTTACTGTCGCTATAAATTCACGTAAAGAAATTTTTGTTATTAATTCACACAAACTAATTTACTTACTTTGTTGGCATCTGTCACCCTTTCCCGAACGTCTCGATCATTCTTGTCTGATTTTCCCATGACCAGTTATGTAATGATTCCAATTTATTATAAATCTACAAAGTAACAAATCCATTTTATCAAATTGTCACACACAGAAAATTGTAATACTATAATTATTTTGTGCATATTATAGCCTATAATTTATAGGTAGTTGTAAATAATTTCTCTATTTCCTAAAGCAAAAACAAATTATCACATAATTTATGTGTACAAGTAATAAAAAATTGTCTATGTATATTAGTAAATAATTCGATGAAAAGAAAGTTACAATAATTGTAACCACAGTTTGTGTGTGCCTTTACAGGTCGGATAATATGATCCAAACATTAGAAAGGCCCTAAGTCAAAGTACAAAACCTTTTTTATCATTAAAGATACATATGAAGAGTACAAAATATTAATACAAAAATATTTGACAACCTTCAGCAGACTGTAGATGCATTCGTCGTGTGCAAGGGATTTCCAATATATTATTTATTCTAAAAGTGTCCAGAGTATAACTCAATTTAAATTAAAAATGAAACAATTTTCTAATTTCAGAAAATGGCGTCTGGCAATTCCCCCCTCCCCGCTCCTGCTTTCGAAAAGTAGAGCCGTATGAAACAAGCCAAAAGACTCTGACACGTTTTCATGCAATTCGTAACATTTTATTAGTGCCTTTATTCATTTATAAATTACAATAGATTCCAAATTAAATCCCATCCACGGGCATCTAATGTAGAAATCGATTTGTTGCTGGGCATGACCTCGACAGGTCAAGGGAGTGACAATGCGATTTGGGACAAAAGTTGTCAGAATGACAACTTTTTACAGGTGACTCTAAATGGCATTTTAAATAGGGGTTCAAAGACACGTTTTGTCCCAACTAAATGGACATGACCTCCTCAGGTCAATATGTGATGACAGTGCCAAGCCTCAGTCATTAGGAGATTGCACAGCCATTAAAAAATTGATTTTCATAAGTCCTTCAGTATAACATATTACAAAGAGTGTTTTCATCAATTTTAATGTTGGACATCAGAAATTAAAGTCATTATGACCCTTTAATTGAGGTTAGAAGTCAAAGTCTATTTTGTGTGCGTGGAGAAAGTCTAGAGAAAGTCATGCAAAGGATGACTCTAAGATTTGAAATTTTGTCCTAAACCCCATTGAACACATATTGACCTGTGGAGGTCATTACCATCAAAAAGTCCATCATTTCAGGAGTTTATCATATGGAACCTTTTGTCGAAGATCCTATCAAAATTCCTCCAAAGAGAAAGGCTCCAGTCGGACTTCAGAGCAAATTGACGTTTTGGTCCAAGTGACCCATCTTGTCAACTCAACTCGAAATGTCTAATGAGACCTCTTACAAGTTTCTTAAACACGTTTTTTGAAAATTTGATTTCTTAATTTTGTGATTGTACTTAAAACATTTTGCCAATTTTGTTTTTTATTTTACATTTTTTAAACATTATTTAGTCTCCGATGAGTGGGTGCGATTGGGGTACGGCGTTGCAGTTTGCAACAGACGATTTAAATTGAAGAATGATCACGGCGTATGTGATTATAACAGAAACGAGCTATAAATTGACAAAAATTCCATACATTAATTATTATGTAGTACACATACAGGTTTTATCGGATGATTTTGAACCTGTTTGGAGATGAATATCTCTGGGATCCCGAAGCCGATTGTGACCAGCCCGGTCACAAAATGTAGGGAAAGAATCAATGAGTACTTTGTGTTTAATTTCGTTTTTTGATAAGAAAGTTATC
>WJFB01002071.1:0-22732 GCA_009870185.1 Pygmarrhopalites habei
AACTGAAAAATAGTAGAATAAGGAGAAGAAACTTCCCCCCACCCTTCCATCGTTTACCTTCCTTTTCCCTCCACAAATTTCTTTTATCTCCGAGGCAATAACTGTTGGTTTCAATTTGCGTAAAATATACAAGTTGGATAGAGTGGCGGGAGGGAGTTGGGGGAGGGGGAGGAGAAAATTCAATGAGATTCCATAATTTGTAAATACACCAACCACCTTCACCTCCACTCTGGGCCATCTAAAGAAAAGTATGGGGAGAAGAGAAAGAGGGGGAGCGAAAGGTGTGTGGTGTGTGGGGGAGGGAAGGAGATAAAATTTGCTGCGTCAGTTTTTGTTGAGCCGAATAAAATAAGGAGGATGGAGATAATATGTGAATGGGAAATGGGTGCATGGAAACTTTTGAAAGGTCTCTTGTACAGTCTTGCACTTGCCTCCTTCTCACACACACACACACACACACACACACTCTGTGTGTGTAGTGAACAACTGAAGGGTAGGTATATCATAAAGTGTGTCACACAGTCTCACACTCACACACACACACAGTGTGTGTGTGGAGGAGTCTGGATGGAGAGATGGAGGAGGACGCTCCAAAAACATGGAAGGATAGGATAGAGAAAATATTAAAACGATATTTCATGAGAATCGTCACATGCATTCTCTCTCTCTCCATAGTTCCATACACATGGAATATATGAGGAGGGCAGTATATAGCGAGTGGAGGGAAAGTAAAGAGGAGGACGGGCGTAAAAAAATAGACACTAATTTTAGCTTTGGATGCGGATCTGTTCTCTTCTCCAGCAATAACTCTTTGACATGCATAAAAAGACCAAGAGCAATATATTCGTTTTCCTTCTCTCTCTCTCTCTCTCTCTCTCTCTCTTTCGTCTATCCACATTTTTTGTACTGTTCACTCTTCCTCCCTCGCTCCTCTTCCCAAAGCTAAATCTGCCTTCCATGGACACACACACATTGTGTAGTCCTTATTTTGTATTGTACAACCTTTTTTTTAAGGAGTGTGTGTATGAAAAATAGAAAATACATGGACGGAGTGTATGTAGCCTAGTAAAAAGAATATATAAAGGGTTGACAAGTGGACTTGGTTCCTTCCACACACACACATAATACTTCTTTAGTCATAGCCAAGTCTCTCTCTCTCTCCATTACATTATGATTGTGTTGTCCTAGAAGCTCTTCTTTTTCATGGGGAGACGGAGTGTGACGAGTATATTTACATACAATTTGTACATGTACAACTCAGCACTGGATTCATTGTGTGTGTGTGTGTGTGGATAGCTTTTTGAAATGAGCTGTAAACGAACTGCAAAGATGGGCCCATTCCAGTACTGTGTGTCTGTGTGGGTGGGGAGGGTTGGAGAGAGAAAGAGAGGACTTGAGCTTGTGTTTTTTTATCTAGAAATTCCAGCTTGTCCCATCCATGCATACATATTCATTGCAATGCCATGAAATATCTCCTCACTTTTTCTTTCCACTTTTTTCCTTTTGGCTCAGCTTGATCTTGTACGTTGAGCGTTGAGTGTGTGTGTCTTTTACATGGAGTCGCTCTGTAAAATGTAGAAGATTGAATTATATTATTCGTGCTCTAAGGAAGAGGGAAGAGAAGGGGGAGGTTAGCTAAAGGAGAACTAAAGTAGTAAAAAAATAATTTTTTCTACACTCCTGCCTACCAAGAACAATTTGTTGGATGAATATTTTACGTGTTTATAAACAGATTTTCTGTCCTCGCAAAATAGTCCTCATATGTCAGCCCAACACACACACACACATACACACACTTCTATCAATGTACGTCTGAGACACAGTAAGATTCCCTCTCTCTCCCACTTATGTACAATACAGTCACAAATTCTTCACCGTCACAGAATGAAATTTCATTTCCTCGGTCATAACACCCGCACACTCACTCACACACACTTCCTTGTTTCTGTGCATTTCCTGCCTCTGAATTTAGGAGGGGAGAACCAGAAAAGAACACAATTATTGATAAGTTGATTTCCTCATCTCTCTGTCTCTCCCTGACTTTCATTTATTAGCTTTTGTAATAAATACCAATTTGTACCCCTCTCCTCTCCTTCACCCCTCCCTTGCACTCTCTCTCTCTTCTTCTCGTTTGACAGAAGGAAAAAACACATAATTTTTCAACGGAACTTCAAAATTTTGCAATATTCTCTCTCTCTTTCTCTACAGTCTCAATTTATTAGAACTGGCGAGCAGTGTGAAAGCTGATCCCTACACTGTACACAAATAGATTATATGCAGATGCTTGGTGTGTGTGTGAAATATCTGTTTTTGTCCCCATTGTTTGCTCAAGGAAACGGTTGTGCATTAATGTCGATTATTTAGGAACATTTTTCTCTCTCACTCTCTCAGCACAATATTTAAATAATGGAATAATAGCCAACTGCAAATACTCGCTTTCCCATCCTTCCCCTCCTACCCCGTGACTGTGACTGTGACTCACAGGACAGATTGGTAGGGACAGAATGGGAGGAGGAAGGCGGGAAGGGAAAGGAGATTCTCCTCACGAACTTCTGTACTTTGTCATGATAGAATTCAAACGAATTCATAATGCCAATCCAGGACGGGACAGAGTCGGGAAGACGTGTCACACGTACACACACACACACACACACACATGGAACTGTGGACTCACAATGTATTGCCTGTATCCCTTTTTCCCGACGTATGCACTTCACCATATGTACTTGAGCAGTACTACTGTATGTGTGTGTACAGTCTTAAATTGGCTTCAGTCTAAATTTCCAAGGGCTTCTACGCACACATACACACACCGTGTGTGTATATATCCATTGAAAAGGGATCCACCTCACATCCTACAAAATTCATTCTTTCCCCTAATATGAAGTGAGTGAAAACTTTATGTATATTTACCATCCGCCCCACACTCCTTCATCTCTACTACATACAGAGAGAGAGAGAGAGGAAGGAAGAGGGAAAGGCGATGACTGCGGATGGTGATGGTTGGGGGGTGGGAGAAAGTGTTGAGACTTTTTCCTCGCAACTGTTAAGGCACACACCCACACACACACTTTACACATCAGACTGGATTCTTTGGTGGAGGAGAAGAGTGGGAAGGATGAGTCGCGTAAGGCGTCAAAGGGATTCGAAATTCGGGAAAATTCCCCTCCCTCCGCCTCCTCCTCCTCCTCTTTCTTCCTCTTCGTCTTGGTCTAGGTAAACATTGAAGATTTTCCATGCTAACGAGCTCTGTGCATAAATGAAGGACTCACACGTACACTTTCTCACTGTCTCCATTTTGATGTTTCACGAGAGAGTCTCTCTCTCCCTCTTTCTCTCCCTTTCTCCATGGAGTATAGAGAAAAAGAATTTCATTGCCTTACACCCGACCACCCTCTTTCTTTCTCTTTCTCTCTATCTCTCTCTATCTACCAAAGTGTGGAGATATGTGTGTGTGTACATACGGAACCTTCTTCATTGGAAGGGAAAAAAGTTGAAATTCTATTCAATTAATGAGGATTACAAGCCGTACCCGCTACCAATCATGAATTTAATGCAAAAGTTTCACGACTGTGTCAATACAATTCCCCATGTCCCTCACCCACCTTCGTCTTCACCCTCTTCTCTCTCTCTCTCTCTACGCTCACTTTGCCTACCTGCAGATTCAGGTTTAAACATTCCAGAAAGAGGGAGAGAGAAAAAGAAGGACTGTAAGCTGCCTCCAGGGGTAGAAAAAAAAGAAATGAGATCACTTGTCTTCTTCTTTCTCTATCTCTGTCTTGAGGCATTTCCATTGACTAGAGTTACACGCATTAAAACTAGGGGTGTATAGAGCAAAAATAGAAAAGAGAGAGGGAGAAGAGCAACTACATTAAGATTAGTTGATTCAAATGTAAATTGAGACTTTTCTCTGCTCTCAACTCAAACAGACAGAGATGGAGGAGGAGAAGAGGATCGGATGAAAAATCTTTTTTATGCAGATGTAAAAACAAAAAAAATATTTACTCTGCTGAGTGATTTCCATCTGTCTCTGAACAGATCACTTTTCTCCACTTTCTCCCTCACTTCCCTTGTCTATCTGATAATAAGAGTAATTTTGATTATGTATATATAAAAGTCCAAATCTTTCCTTGTCTGGATACACGGCTTTAGGAAAAATTATTTTAACAAGAATTTGACTGATTAGTCTACACTCCCCAAAGCATTGTGGACAATGTCAATGTCAAAAAGACTTTCCCTTTCTGTCATGAACGACTGGAGAAATTGATCCATTAAAAAATGACGTGGACACATTGTCAACGAGGAGTGTGGAAGACCGCTGTCGTCACGACTCTTCACAATTGCACAACTCCACATTTTTTATGAGGAGATAATAAGGCGGGGAAAGGGATAAAAAAGTGAAAGTGCGTGAGGTACATTGGCATACCCCATCATGTACATACGAGTACATGGTGAGAGGCTGGGGAGCCATGTTATTTGTGAAAATGGATTCACATGAAGAATTTCAATGTGATAGTTAAAAGTTTGACTCTCTCTCTCTCTCTGTGTCCGTACTTTCTCCTTCCTTTCCAACGACAGTCAACTCAACCACTGTGTGTGTGAATGAAGGAAGACAGCTTATGTGCATTTTAAAAGACAAGTTTGCATGTCTCTAATGTACACACACACCTACGCATACTGTAGTATGTTATTCACCGTCTCCCCTAGAAAAACAGACATGCTTTTCTTAACTTCCTCATGATCCCATCTCTCTAGTCAAAAAGAAATTCTTCCCAAAGTGGAGGATGAAAATGGTGCGAGAGAAGGAGAGAGAGAGAGAAGAGTACCCACACACAAACACACACGAGTACACATGCCGAAAAAAAGGGGAAAGGACCCCAAGTTGAACGTGCCAAGGAATCTGAATTATTTGAACTCCGACCTCCAGCTGCTCATCATCTTGGGCAGTTGAGTGTATATATTGTAAGTAGTAGTGGATATTTAGAGTGCTAGTGCACACATGCTTACTTGGAGGAGAAAGTGGGAAATTTTATTTACGTATCAAGATGAATAAAAATCATTGGCTACACTGTAAATCTCTTTTCCTTTGTAAATTGCTATAGTTGCTAGTTACTTGGTTTCCTCTTGCCCTTTTGGATTTTTTCGCTCTCTCTTTTCTCCTCACCCTTCTCTCTTTCTTTTCTCTATCTTTCTCTTTCAAATCTTTCTCTTTTCCCCCATCCGTCCTTCTTCCTCCTTTTTTGGAAGATTCAGCGGGATGGAGGAAATCATTCTGCATCAATAATATGAATGTGCATCTGTAGATACTCTGTCTACGTCTTTCCCATCATTGAGCTTCATATTATATATACACACATATAAAAAGGGGGATGCTTTAGAATGGCCGAGAAAAGACTGAGAGAAGGGGAGAAAGAGAGAGAGAGAACATGGGGTAATAGATTGAAAATTCAATGTATTTTATCTTTGATGTTCTGGGTTGATTTGAAATGGTCCCTCTCTTTCTCTCTGTGTATGTGTGTGTGTTTGGATGTATGTCTGTCTCTGCTTTTTCCATCCTTCGATTTGCTTGCACATTGTATGCTCATAACAAACTATGGAAAGAATGTAGAGGAGGAAGAAGAGAGGGAGAGAGATAGAGGAAGAGATGGAGAGAAAAAGATAGTAATTTGTCAGCAAACAGTTGGACGGGATTTATCTTCACTAGCTAAGAGCAAGAGTTTTGCTGATTCCAACACACTCACTCTATTTCTCGGTGTGTGTGTATGCTTTCTCCGAGAGCTAAGCAGAGAGTTTCTACTTTGAACTATTACACTGCTACTCTGTGCTGTTATATGTAGTCTACTTTGCTTGCTTCTCATGTAACTTTGTGGATGACACAAGGACATCCCTACAACCACCACCATCCAGCACACCATCAATAGCTCCAGCACTTTTGCAAGTACACACACACATACAGTTAGTTAGAGGGTTAGGGACAGCGAGAGAGAGAGAGAGAAAAAAAAGAAACGATGTAACTTTGGAAACTTCTTTTTTCCATCTCTCTTTCCCTCTCTCTTAAGTACAGACAGGGACTCATGGTTCCTGGCGGAAATGGGGAAAATATCTCAAATGTGGTAACGTTGTCTAATGATCACTGTAAAAATCATTAGAGCTCCTCAACATTCTCAACATAAATAGAGGAAAGGGTGGAGGAAAACGGGGAGCGGACGATAGACGGGAAAGGAGAAAGTCAGAATAAAGAATGATACCATTTTTTCACAATGAATTGATATTTGTCATCAAGTGGTGAAAGAAGGGAAGGAAGAAAAGGAAAGCTTTTCTTTTATGTACTTTTTCCTGCACAAACGTCCAAGCACTTGATTTGAAGAGAGAGAGAGAGAAAGATATGAGACCATCTTGTAGCGCTTTTTGTATGAGAAATAGATTCCACGTGTAAACCTTGAGGAAAGGAAAGTGAAAGTTTGGGGGTTGGGAAAATGCGTATGATCAGTTTAGGCAGTTGTATACTTTACGGAAGGTGATATGGGAGTGATACAAGGCCCAACTCACTTTAACTTGTTTGTGTATAAAGAACCACGGAGAGATACACACTGTGTGTGTGTGGGATTCGTAGGTAGGCAAGATTGTGTGTGTGTTTTCAGTTGGCTCTGGTAGGAAAGACATTGAAGAAGAGGAAGAAGCTTCTCCAGAAAACTAAAGTAGTTAGACAACTGTGTTATATATTAAACAGTTGGGAGATGGAATACACACACACACTCTCTCTTTTCTTCTCCGCTCTGCAATCAATAAAGATAAGAGAACGTATAAAAAGTCTCAGCGAGGAAGAGAGACTGGGAGAAAGGAAGAAACTTGTCTATGCGCTCCCCCATTTGATTTTGATGTCCGCCCGCAAAATTGCAGTCTAGTAAATTGGCAAATAGTACCTTTCTCAAAGGAGCGAGAGAGGGGAGCAAAGCACCCTTAGAGAGTGATCGGTTTGGCTTAATGGAAGCAAAACGTTGATTTCCTCCACAGTTTTTTTGCATGTACATCTCACATGACGATGCAGCCCCGAAGGAGAGTACATATGTGTGTGTGTGTGTCCTATACACATTTTACTATATACGGAAAATTGTGTGTCGTCGTGTGTGTGTGTGTGGAAAAAAGTTGAGCTCGTCACAAGTCCGTCAGTTGAGTCACAGAGAAAGTGTGTGTGTGTGTACGGAGCATTGCCATTACCACCACTATACCCCGTCTCACTCTTTCCCTCTGACTACAGAAGAAGGGGAGAGATGTAATGGAGAACTTGTCGAATTCATAGTAAATGAGAGTTGCTGAGCTTCACTCGCTTTCTCTCTTCCTCCTCAGCTTCTAGTCTCGTTCCAAGATGATTTCATAAGATTTGTTGCCTCAATTGGCTAAAAAAACGTCATGTAAATGGGCTCCGCACTAGTCCTATAGTGAACTATCGATCCTACACATTTTCCCTCTCTTTCTCTTGAGAAAAAAGTTTTTTTTTCTCTTTTCTCTCCTCTCTCAACTCTTCGTCTTCTTTCTCTTCTCCTAGTTTGCCTACATAGACATGTACATATATGTGTGTATACAAGCTCTGAACCAAAATACATGGTTTTTCGTCTCTTCTTCTTTTTCTTCCCCTTCTCTTCTTCAATGTCGACTTCCCTTTACGCTGTGAGTGTGTGTGTGTGTATGGGGCTTGAGAGAGAGTGTGTGTGTGGAGCTTCAACTTGCTGTTTCTGTCGCAAGGAATCAAAGATTACACACGGTACGTTTTTTTAGAAAGCGATTATTTTCTCTCATTCTCTCTCTCTCCCTCCGCCATCCTCCGACTCTCTGCATTTTCTTGAGACTGACGGCTTCTTTCATTATTGTAATGCAATGAGCCATGACTTTTCAATCGTGACAGTGAGGGAGGGAGGAAAGAAGAAGAGAAAGAGTTTCGTAAGTGAAAGTCAGGGAAAATATAAAAATCTTGTGTGGAGGCAACAAGACTTGATATCTGTCTCTCTCGCTCTCTTCCAACTTTCCCTCATTCACATCCTTATTCATGCATACCTCCTTTTTTGCGTGTGTATGTCTGTATACGAAAGCATTCTATACTTTTTTTGCTTGTACAAAAATGCCCTCGTCATCATGGCATAATTTCTAGTCATTGCTTTGCATAGTTCAAAAGTGGATGGTGTGTCCCGAGTCCCGATCCTTCCTTCCTTTTCTCACGTCTCTCCTTCTTCCCTTTTATACATTACTTTGTGTATGTTTGTGTGTGTATTAACAGGGTGACTTACATTTACAGTGAGACTCTGTTCGTTTGCCATACATAATATAGCTATGTATCAAAAATTATAGGTACTTTGGGAAAGATAGTATCATAACATTCTTTTGGAGAATAGCAGCAATGCACTTTCTCCCTCTTTACATATTTTTATATTTTAATACAAAGCTATGCCTAAAGTCTGCGTCTTTCTATTCTTCCCACATATTTTTACAGAGACAGAGAAGCAGAAAGGGAGAGTCTCCGCGTTAATATAATATAATGGACCAGTTCTCTGTGTCTCTCTTTTAAGCATATGGAAGGTAGAGGGGTGAAGGAGGGAGGGAGGAGGATGAGTCGACATGGTGAAAGAGAGAAAGGGTGTGTGTGTTATTAAGCCATTATAAAATTGAATAAATTATTATTAAGTTTCGAGAGTAATTTATTTACCATGTGGGTGATCTACAAGGCTGGAGCAAATACTTTTTGAGCCATGGGTCGAATAGCTGAAATGGGAGACATAATTTTTCATTAAGGTATCTCTTCTCTCTCCTTCCTTTCCTTCCCTTTCTCTTCTTTCTGCTGCTGTTGCTCGTGTATGGCTACATAGTATCTGCCCTCCATTTGTACTTAGTAGGCATTCATGCAGAGGAGAAGGAGACAGAGTAGAAGGAGAAGAGGCGACATGAGTGAGTGTGAAAAGCAGAGCTACTGTATAACTAAATGTAAGTTTCAACTGCGAGCACACACACACATACACACACGCGACTCGGATACTGTGTGAAAGAAGGAGCAGAGGCAACATTCCCATTCCGTCCATTCACTTTCACAGTACATGCATACATGGAGAAAGGGGGGCATATGCACACTGCAAATCTTCCTAAAACATGCATGCAGCAGCGTCGTGTACAGACTTCCCTTTTCACTGCAGCTAGACATATAGAAAGAGAAAGAAAGGGAGAGAGAGAGAGGGAGAAATGAAAAGTCTACTGGAAAGATGAGGGTTGACAACCAGAAAATTCCTTGCAAAACATTTAGTTTATTGTCAGCCAGAAGGCCTAAGCTTTCTACATGTATGGTCTCATAGGCTTTCCCTCCTTTTCTCTCTTTTTTCTCTCCACCCCTGACATAAGGGCAAAAAGATGTACATCTTGACAAGGGCAAAGGGAAATAAAATTCTATGTAATGCCCAGGCAGGGGCCTCCAGTTTTCTCTATTCCCCCAATATAAATATGTATCCATTTGTATGTACAGAGTGAAAGCAAAGAGAATGGAGAGACAGAGAAAGTGTTGAATGGAGAAAATGAGAGTGTTGACGGAGACAGCTTCTTCAAACACACCATTTCTGTAGCATATGCATAATTATCATTATTATTGTGGTGCGCGGGGCCGTCTCGCCATTTGTTAATTAAGGACACTCATTAGAAGGAGTGTGAATGGCAAGATGTAGGGAGGGAGAGAAAGGAAAAGAGAAATTTTGTATTTCTTCCTTCTCCAACTCCAGATGTTTCTATTATATAATACTTTTTTGGATGATTAAGAAAATTACTAGTATAGCTCAAAACTGCTCCTATGTAATAATTATATGCAAAAATTACACTATTCCCTCTCTCTCTCTCTCTCTCTTCTTCTTCTCCTTTCCCCATGATTTTTGCATAGAGACTACTTGACACTTTTTGCATGAGAATCAAGCCCTTCCCTCTCTCTCTCTCTCTTTTCCTTTCTTATACTGAGGAGGGGGGCTAAATTTGTGTTAATATTCAACAGCAGATGCATTTGTTCCAAGCTCAAGAGAGTCACACAGAGTCAATGAGCGTGTGTGTGTGTGTGAAGCGTGGGATGGATGGTCGTGTGACGATGATGATGAACAATAGTTAGCAGCCCTCTGATTTCATTCAACTTATCGCTAGCTTTGTGTGTGTTGTTCCACATAATACAGTCAAAAAGAAGGAGAGAGAAGGACCATGTCTACAAAATAGATATGGAGAGAGAGAGAGGAATAGGGAGAGCGGGAGGGCCCTTTTATGTATGTTTAATTAAAATTTAATTACCTCTTACGTGCTTATTATTTAAGAAAGCCAACTTGATTGCCATTGTTATTGTAATGAAGATGAGAGAAAGAGACTACACTAGTAAGGGGGAAAGTAGAAAGAGAAAAGAAGTGTGCTCAAGCAAAAAGCAATCGTGATGGAGAGTCAGTTCGCACACACACAGGAGCAAGTCTTCCTTTGGTGTGTGTGTGTACAAGCTATAGTTTATAGAGTGTAGACTTACTTCCAAAAAGAGAGTCTCCACTTCTTCTTCTTCTTCTGCTGCTGTCTTGACAAAATATCTTGATGCTACAGCGACTCTATTCTTGCTCTCCCAAAAACTTTCTCTTCCTCCTTGTACTTCATCTCCCTCATTGGAAATTCCAAAATTTGGGACCCCCGCTCTTCTCGTCATGAACAAAGGAAGGAGGCTCGACTGTGTGTGTGTGTGTCCTTCAAAAACTCGTCTAACTAGCATGTCCATGCATGATTTTATTTATACTTGAATCCACAGCTTCGACATATTTAAACGAGTCATTCCATTTCCTCTTCACTCTCTTCTCCCTCCTCCTCCTCTGCTACATCATCATCAACGGGAACTTTGGGTGAAAGTCTTGTCCTCTTCCTGGGTGTGTGTGTTTGTAATTTTGGGGGGAGAAAGCGGGGAACCCAAAGAAGCAGGGAAAAGTGGAAGAAATGGGAAGATCAGGATTCTTCGTACGTAAAAATGATGATGATAGTTTCTCCTTGGATACTCATGTTGTTCGTGAATGTAAACAGAGTTGAAATTGTCGATTCAATATATATTTCCTCCTCCATGCAAACACAAACAAAAGCCCAAGCAGAAGAAGCAGAAGAAGAGGGAGTCAGCCATGTATACTCATAACAGGGTTTTCTTTTTTTAACAGAGGCCATATCCACAATGTATTGCATTGACGGCTAAAGAGAGAGAGAGAGCAAGCGACAGTTTTTGAGGGAAGAAAACAAGTTATTTAGTGGTGGGTGAAAGGGAGGCTGAGGCAGCAAGCAGGGAGGAGGGAGGAGAGGGAAGATAAGGAGAAAGTCGACAACGGCAACTTCTCCTTCTCCCCCTTCTCCACTCCCTCATGCATTATTCCGGGAGGAAACAATAACCATGGAGAAAAAATGCATGCAAATAGCTCCAAAAGTTGGACTATAATAAGGAGAAAGTGCCTACGTCAAGTTTTTCAACTGACAATCCCCCCTCCTCATCCAACCATCCCCCTCGTGTACCCATCAACTCTCTGCCTGTGGAGTCTTTGTGCAGCTCGTGCCCCATGTACCGTCCTTGTGTGTGAGTGCGTGCATGTGTGTGTGTGGGTTGTGTGGGGGGCTATGAAGAGAAAAAAGCCAATTGGTTTGTGCATCTTGTTGAAAATACACTCCCCCTCCTCATACATTTTTTTCTCAAGTCTTCCTTTCCTTGGTGAGGGAAAAACTTGAAAATCTATAGGTTAAATCTCAACGCACACACGCATGGATACAGAGCATTGTCCTTTCTCTCTCTCGCTCTCCGGTTTTGCCTTCCAGCATTTTGTATCGTATTTTCTCTCAGATAATTCCATCAATAAACAGACAATAGTTTCTTCGGTGTATGTTCATGCAGGTCACCCTACATCCCACAATATATTGTGTATATTTATATGTGGAGAGTGAGGAAGAATTTATATGGGGGATAGTTTACTGGGTGAGTTGCTCACTTGGTTTCCTCCTGTCTTCCCCTTTCCAAAAGGTTCCCATCAGGAGGAGAGAGAAGAGGAAGTGTGTGTGTGTGTTTGGTTGTGTGTGGCGGCATTTCTTTTAGCGACGGGGCTAGAGAGCCACAGGATTTTATTTATGAGAACGGTACATTACAATCCGATGCACACTGTATAACACACAGTATATTGTGTGTACTGGTGGATCGGGAGTGCGGGAAGAGGGAAGACATGTGATATGGTTGTTGCTGTTGCTCTCTCTTCCCTGCATTTATTGACTAGTCACTTGCTACTCCATAACATATTTTATCCTGTACAGCACAAAGACTCCCATTCTTCTCCTCCTCCTTCTCTTTTTCTTCTTCTACCTCCAGCATTCCAAGGAACCAACCACCAGTCCAATACAATGGTATCAGAGAGAGAGAAGAAATACCCAAACTCTCCTATATATAGCACACATACCCTCTCTCTCTCTCTACGTGCCTCTGTCTCAACTCAAATAGCTCTGAGACAATGCACGGGGTGCATACACAGTATGGGTATTACAACACACAAAAACTAAACACACACACATCCTCACACTTTTGGACACTCTTCCTGTGTTGTTGTCCTGTCGGCTGTGTGCAAATTTATCGTGTGTGAATCTCTATTACCATGCTTTCTTTTTTTATCATTTTCGTATTCTAATTTCCCCCCTCTTCTCGATGGTACATCCAGCTTCTCTGTTTCCAGGACTATTTTTTCCTCGTTTTCACTTTCTGTGGAAAAAATTGAATTGAGCAAGAAGTTACTCTACCCTCCTCAACTTTGTACAAAAAGGAGGAAATAGGAACTGAGGAAACTCTGTTATTCCTCCAAAAAAACATGAACATAGAAGAAAAGAAGCAATTTGATTTTATTTTTTGAATTTCTTCTTCCTCTTCCCTATTACCGCCTCTTGGTTCTATGAAAACAAAAAAATTGTGTATTTGTGTACATTGTGCGTACACAAATACATTTATGTAGCTTTTTTGTTCCCAATTCTCCCCTCCTCACTTGTACCATAACTTATAAACTGATGAGAAGCAATGTGGGTGGTTACTAGCAGTTTGAAATTTGGGGATTTTTTTTACAACACCGCACACACAACCCATATGCTTAATGCTTAACTATACGATCATGAATGAGGTTTTGGTTTGCCTAGATAATGTACCGAAAATATTCATAATTGGGACCTGGTTTCTTATTAAAGACCGAGACGAATGGAGTTTGTAGTCCTCAAATTTTTTTAACTGACAAGGAAATCTGGCCCATAAAAGAAAGATTTACGGTAGACGTGCGTATGTGTGTGTCCACAAATAGAATATATATATGGGATGGATTTGTGTGCGTGAGTACACCATTACAAATGCAGAGATGCGCGGGGCCTTCATATTACATAATAGAGATATGTGTAATGGTTGAGGATGTGATGTGCGTGTGTACTCTATTTGTGGGATAAGAATGTAAACTCAATTTATTCTGGCGCGCTCGAGTTTATATGCACTCATCCGTATGTCATTTGGGGAAACAACAGTTGGAGATATTATTGTAAAGTCTCTCTCTCTCTCTCTTTCTCTCTCGTTGGGAATGAGTGAGAGGAGAGAGAGAGAGACATGGTGTGTACATCTGGGCTATAATGTGCTATTTGTATTTTGTGACTTTCAGTGGCACCCAAGTCAATAGAGATGATAAATCATGCGCCGGAAGCCCTCATCACACTCAAAGAGAAAGATCAAACGGAATTAGAGTGTGTTGTGAGGGAAGCACGACCCGCTGCATCAATAATCTGGTTCAAAAATGGCAAAGTCCTCCGCCTCGGTAAGATTTCTTTACACTCTTTCTTTTTCTCTATCCCTTCCCACACATCCCCTCCTCCTCCTCCCATCATTTTCCCCCTCCACCGTCTAAGCCCATTATAATGGGAATTAGAGAAAGACGATGACTATTTTATTTTGACTCTCTGACTCTCTCTTTCTCTTTCTCTACACAGTCTTTGAAATGTTCAAAGTGCACGTGCTTACGTTATCACCATTACGCTATTACAGTAAAAAATAGAGGGAGAGATTTACCCCATTAAAAACCTTTGTTTATTCCCTTTCTTCCTCTTCCCCCTATTATCCAAATAGAAAACAACAGTTGGACACGCAACTCTCTTCCTCCACACACACACATTGCATTGCTCTCCACCCTCAACAGGAAAAAAATATGAGATTTTCATAGCCCAAACGCCCATACAATTGAGGGCTGTGTACAATCTCTACAATATGTCTACTTTTACATACTTCTGCATCCAACAGAAAAGATTGGCGAGTCTTCAATTAGCCAAATAATCAAGAATGCAAAAAAAACTGTTATGTATTTTAAAAATTGAATTTGGACTGTGAAGAATTCTTTTTGAAAAAAAAGAAAGAATCTCAAAATTATTATTATTATGATGATGATCATCGTCAGGATTTTAATAGACAACATTAAGATGCAAAGGCACGACAAGTTTCCAAGGGAAAAGAAATGAAGAATATGAGTTTTCACTCTGCGTTCCTTTTTCAACAAAATTGAAGGAATGACAAGACATGAAAATAAATGCTCCTTCACTTTCTCTTTCAACTGGGTAAAAAGTTAGGCAAATGAGAATGATAATGTTGGCAATGGCAATGGCTGGGCTCTAACGGTACTTTACCATTAGACATTAGAGATATGGGAGGAGGAGGATGGGATTTTTCGAGAGAGAGAAAAGTCAATAATTTATTCCAAAAATTGTCAAAGAGACACACACACATAAAGAGAGTATAGGTAGGTATAGAGGAGCGATCGTTTATTGCCAAGACTCACAAGGCTACATCCAGTTCCTTCAAAACTAAGAGAGAGAGAACTTGTACACAGACTTTGTGCTGTTTGTAAGGGCCTTTAGACACCCATTAGCCACATACATATTTACAAAAGGCTGGAGAGAGGAGGGAGGGGGAAATACACAAAGTTATATAGTTTATTAGGTGCGTAATGCAGCGTAAATTGTAGGAGCCTCATTGCCATCACCGAGATCGAGAGAGAGTCTGAGGTAATTACAATTAATCGGCCCGATTATCTCGCCCAGTTGAACTCCTGAAAAGAACTTTTGTTGCAAAAAAAAATCTTCCTCATCTCCCCAACTCCACTCTCCCTGGTTTTTGGGTCTTTCCCCAGTCCTTCGTCTCCATTTGAGTCCAGCTCTTGTTGTCACCGGCCTTTCCCTGCATTCAGGGAAGCGAAGTGTAACTGGCGAGTGTCTACATATATTTACATGGTACACATATCTAGCAGCAGTTGAGATGCTCTTTCTGCCATGGCTAACTAGCCTTTTGCATATGTAGTTTCCATGAGATGACAGGGATGAGGAAGGGAAAGCCCAGCTTTCGTGCCTCTCAAATCCTGTTCAAGAGTGAAAATGTCTTGGTCATAGAAAAGTAGCTCTAAAGTTTTTTTGTCCCTCTTTCCTCCCTTCCTCCCTCTTTCTCTGACTTTCTCCTGACTGGAACGAACGCAGAGCAATTCAGAGCAACATTTTCCCTTCTCCGTGTAAAAGGGCATATAAACGGCCCAAAGTGTGTGTGTGTGTGGAGTGCGTGGAATAGAAGTGCTGTAGTTGAACAGTTTCCTGTTTTGATAAAAGCTTCGGGGGACCTTAATTGTATTGTATTTAATGGGGCTCAATAATGTCGAGGTAGGCAGTCTCCACTGAAGCTTTCCAGCCACCGTTTCCATACACACACATATATACTCGCACTCTTTAACACACACACACACTACAGTAATGTACATATTGTGTGTGTGTGTATGTATAGTTTGAATGTCCATATCTTCTTTATGGCTCACCATCCTTCCCCTCAAAAACTATTTTCTCCTTCTCAATACTTCCCTATTATTCCCCCTCCCTCTCTCTCGTCTCAATGGTCACAATCGATAGAATGTGCAACGAAGCTTCAGCTACAAAGTCCACCTTATATCTCCTCCTCCTCCTCCTCGCTTTCTCCTCTTCATACAATATATAAAAAGTAAGCAATATTTTGGTTCGATGTCTACTTCGTTCCTTTGCTCCAAGTCTCCCTCTTCTTCTTCTTCTTCTGTGTTTCCTTCTGTCTGCACAGGGAAGATGATGGATGATGCTGATTTTGTTGTTTTTTTATCTCCATCATTTATTCTTACCGAATAATCTCCAGACATTTTAATGTCCCACTCTCTTCTCTCTCTCTCTCTCCATTCTTAGCCTCGTCTCTTCGTCTCCCTGTAATTTGAATTTGTTGACACATGAAATTTAAACAAGGGAAAGGAAAAATTTGGAACATTCCGCCAATCTCTGTCTCTTTTTCTCCCTAGAAAAAATAATGACACTTTGTAAATAATCAAAGTAATTTTTTTTTCCTCCAATTCGACTCACACTCACTCACACATTCTTGCCAGACACAAACACACGTCGTCCTCATCCTCACCCTGAAATCAAAGCAGAGACACTCGTATACATAGAGTGAGGAAGAGATTGTGTGTGTGTGTGGAAGAAAAAGTGTAAAGAGGAGAAAAGAACAGTGCAATTCATTATGGAGGATTTGTGCGTGAGTGTGTGTATGTGTGTGTGTGTGGAATGCAAGGAAGCATCTGAACAAGTCAAGTGAAGAGGCAAGATGAGGAGAGAGTGTCTGATGATAAAATCTGTCTGTGTTGAGACGAAGGAAACGTGAATGCCCGGTCTGTGTATGTGTGTACTCTTCACTATCACGATGCGTACACTCTTCTCCTTGGATTATTTGGTGTGCGCGTGGCATGGCCCCCGTCTCTCCTGAATCTCAAGTCGATTTCAAGTCTCCACACATACAACACACTACACACACACTCTGTCTCTCTCCCTTTCTTTTTTACTATGGATCCTTCTGACGTGTGTGTGGAGAAACAAGTGGAAGAATTGTC
This sequence comes from Pygmarrhopalites habei, assembly GCA_009870185.1. Taxonomy (NCBI): domain Eukaryota; kingdom Metazoa; phylum Arthropoda; class Collembola; order Symphypleona; family Arrhopalitidae; genus Pygmarrhopalites; species Pygmarrhopalites habei. Next base: position 16,953 of record WJFB01002071.1, read on the forward strand.
TCACACACATGCACCCATCTATTTATAAATAAATGTAAAAAGCCCTCTTTCCTTCGATACTCATGATCCAAATCCAGGATGAAACTCCCTGCTGCGGTGTGTGTGTGTGTGAATGCATTTTATATTTTTTCCTAAGGCTGCAAATTCACTCATTCGCGATTCGTCTTGTTGAGAACCCGTCCTCCTCTCTCTTCGTTCCATTTTTTATGTGGAACAGATTGGAATTTCTTAAATTTTACGAAAAGCCTGGAAAGACAGGAGGAGGAAGAGGAGGAGAAGGCATTTATTTATCTTTGAAAAAGATAAGATGGACGTGGTGAGGAGGAGGGTGACTTTGACGGCTATTATACATACTGTACACCCACACACACGCAGCACTCCCACATTTACTTCCCTGACTCGTCTCCTAATTATGTTTATTTAAGGAAGCAAGTTGCCTCCTAGTCTACCTCCAGTTGTGAAGAGGCACCATAGCATGGTTGAAGAGGGAGGAGGTGGAGGAGGAGGAGAGAAAGGAAAGAAGAAGATTCGTGTAATGAATGAATAAGTGGGGAGCTTTGACTCGTTTGTCAATCTGCTTTTGAGCATCCATGATGGATGCTCACCACATCTGCAAACTTTTTAATTTAATTATCTTCCCCGGCGGACGGGGGGATGTGAGGTGGGGGAGGAGGAGGGAGGGAGGAGTGAGGAGTAATGTGGGGAGGAGAGGAAGAATTGGAGTACACAGGTATACTTATATATATTGTCCCTAAGTTGTTTAACTTGGCTAACGACTCGGCTGACGGGCTAAATTAAAGATTGATGCTCTTCATTTAAATTTACCTACTTTTCATCTAATTACACTATCCCAATAGAAGTCAACTCCGTACAATTTTCCCTCCCCTTTTCTCTCCCAGATTTCCTCTTGTCCGTCCCTTCACATTATTGCGGACAACGTCTTTTTCTCTCTCCCTCTCTAATAGTAGCTGTGACAGTTTTATAATGGCTATGGCAGGTAGGATGCATTGCACTGCATGTAAATTTGACAAATCCAACTCTTTTGACATCCCCCCACTCTCTCTCCACACACATATAGTCACATTCTCCTTCTTCTGTGCTGTGGTCCTGGATACCATTTATAAATTTAATTATTACATAATGATGATTTACTCGGTTATCCCTACAGACTTGCTTCCCCTTTTGCCCCCCTTTTCTTCCTCCGTTGATACAAAATGAGGCGGGATGTAAAAAAGAAGGAAGCGGTGGGGCATGGATTGAATGAAATATGAATCCCACAATAATACTTATTTCATATTATTTATGCCCCACACCACCTCTTCCCCTCTCTCTCACACCTTCCTCTCATTACTATGAGCACACAGATTCATGATTAAAATTTAAACAGCTCATTTATTTCCATTTTTAACTCTTTAGTTTTACCATTCACAAAACTCTACTGAAAAGGGAGAGGAAGAGAGAGAAAGCAAAATTCTATGACATCTCCTTCATCACGTCCAGGAGTTTTCGACAGATATAACGAGTCCCTTCACTCCATACGCATAAATACAGGGACGGGTCTGGGGATATTGGAATCCAAAAGTTTTTAATAAAGATTAGATCATTACCATATAGTCTTCTCTCTCTATTTTCATAGTCTACAATTGGACTGACCTTTTTGAGTAATTTAACCTCATCCCCTTGTCTCTTTCCCTCTCTCTGAATATTAAATGGCCCAATGGACTTTTACGATGAGCCGGGATGGGGGAGGGGGACCGTTGAAATGGGAATGGATGGGAGTCAGTGAGATGGAACCTTCACGTTATCCCCTCCTCCACACGCTCTCCTTTTGATCTTGAAAGAATATTGCAATTTTGGATCATTTCTCCTCTCTAAATAGCACTCTTCCCGCTTCGTAATGCAGTTGGTCAGGAGTGTAGGGAAAATTTATGAGATGATCGTCATCCTCATACTTCCTTCTCTCTCTTCCAAGATTTTCTTTCTTCCTTTCCTTACACCCACTCCTTCCTCCCTTTAGCCCACCACTCCATGAGTATCTGAAGAGAGACGAGGGAGAGAGAGAGAAGGAAAAGAAGAAATACCCAGAGAGTATGTTTTTTTCTTCCTCCTCGCAATTTCATGTACTTAACTTACATTATGCACATGTAGTCGTAGCTCCCCATACATAGTATGTATAGTCCTTTCTCTTTCTCTCCTCTCCGGAGAAAGTTGTGTGTGTGGAGTCAGGGACTTTGGACAAAGTACTTTGTTCTTCATCCACGTGTAAGAAATACCTTCCCGTTTAGCCCTTTTAGTAAAAACTGGGACGTCAGGGCGGACAAGGGAAACAGTGTAATGACACTTTTTTCATTTCTGTCCCGCTTTCTCCTCTCTCTCATTTCACTTGATAATGTAAAAAGGAAAGTCTTTGAATTGTCACCATATTACTCTCTCTATCCCATCATACACATTCAGACGAAGGGTCATCATAATGACAATCCTCCCATCCTTCCCATTTTTTAACAGTCAAGTTCAATGGTGGTGGTGATCTAGTTAAGAAAATTTTTTTCTTGAAAAAAATATAATTGGAAATAATGAAATTGAATTGTAATGTTTTTCCTTCTCTCTCTCTCTTTATGAACAGAAACACGGGAGGACATGACGGAAGAGCTGGAGGTGATTGAGAACAATGTGAGAGTGAAGAAGAACACGACAAGGAGTAAAATCCGATTTGTACCTAACACCGAGGATGACCGATCAAATTATACCTGTGAGGCCCGACACCCCGCCCTCGCTCAACCCTCCCCCATGAAAGTGACCGTCTACCTCAGTGTCCAATGTGAGCAATTTTCTCTTTCTCCTTCTCAATTTTTATATAATATATGTATAGCTTGTGGCGTATGGTCGCTCTCTCCACTTCATCTTCTTTTATTTGAGTGTGTGTATTTTGTGTGTGTGTGTGTTGGTGTGTGTGCTCAGGCTGAGGGCCAGACTATGGGAGACTATAGTTTATGAAGAGGTAGTCTCCTCTGCCCCTCTTGTCCTTCTTTGTTGTTTCTTTGTCTTTGTCGCTCTGTCTTTGTCTCTACTGTCGCTGTCGTCGTTCTTCCTCCTTCTCCTTCTTTGCCTCTGCCTCGTGGGTTGTAGGCATTGAAGTGAGGAAAAAACCATGAAGAATGCCAGTAGAGTAAACTTTCTCTCTCTCGACGTCAACAAACTACACACCCAAAAACTACACAACAACTACTACTAGCTCAATTTGTTGTTAGTTGGAAGTTGAAGTATATCATAAAAAATTTACCGTCTCCTTTCATGTCTGCGGAGACTCTGGGTTCTCCCACTCACTCTCTTTTACTCTTTTCAAAAATTAATATTTCAAAGTACAAAAAAACGGGAAGGACCCATGCGACAAAAATGAGAGACAGAAAAAGAGGGAGGAAGACAGGAGAAAGACGATGAAAACAAGGACATGTAAAAATCCTGAAATTGTTCAAGTTTATGACGATTCAACAAAAAAAATTTTTAAACACACACACACACACAACAAATTGTGTGGAGTATTATCAGTAAAGAAAAAATAGAAAGGGAGAAAGAGAATATGGAATAATACCACCTTTCTCTTCTGTGTCTGTTTCACTCCATGTCTCTTGATCCCTTTCATTGTGTCACCATGTTTTCCGACACAAACAGAAAAGAAAGAAGGGAAAGTACTTAGGTGAAGAATTGAATAGACTTTAGTCCTTATGTTTTCTCTTTGCTTTATTTCCCAGAGAGAATTTTCTTCTCCTTCTCCCATTTTTCTATTTGTACTGTTCAGGAGCGAGTAAAAAATGAATTCTTTTTTTTACATCTTCACATTCTTGGATTGTGGATTTTAATTTCCCTTTCTTCATACCTAGAAGATAAAAAGAGAAAGAGAGACACACAAAAAGCTTTTTTGATAAATTTTACATTGACAATAAAAAGGGAAAAGCAAAAAGTACATAAAAGAATGGTGTTACAATAAGACAGTTTGCAAAAAAAGAGCTCTTTAGTTTACCTGTCTTTTTTGTGTAACTACGTCATAAATACTAAATGTTATATTAGAAATAAAATTACTATTATCTTGATAGCATCTTTTACTTTCTTTTCTACTGAAAAAATGCTTTCAAAACTGAGAATTAATTATTTAGTAAAGTTGTGGTTATTTACAAACTAAATTGGTGAAAGAAGACATTCTGGAATTTTGAAATTAATTTTTAATATTTTCTATTTTTGTACTAGATGCTCCGGGTGCTCCGAGAATTGAGGGTTACAGAGAAGGAGACCATATAAAGGAGAATGACTCCGTCACCCTTACCTGTATTTCACGGGGTGGGAATCCCCTCGCGGAATTAATATGGTTTCGTAATGACGTCCGGATAGACTCGACCTACGCGACACAGGGTCGGGAGTCTCGGAACGAATTGAAATTTGTGGCCTCCACCCGTGACAATTTGGCAAGGTACCGGTGTGAGGCGACGAATATCATGAGTGTTCGGCCCAAAATCGCGGATGTGACCCTCACCGTCTTCTGTAAGTGTCCAATTTGTCTCCTCATCCTTTTCTAAACTAATATATACTTGTACTTGTCCCATTACTTTATGATGAGATGTCCCGTGACGACGACGACGACGCCTCCCGACGAACCAAATTAAATTTGTAACGAGACAAGGCCCTGTCAATAATCCGAATTGACAGCCCGACACTCACACACGAAAACCCGCTTTCTCCCCCTCCAATATTATTAGCCCGTCCTCTTCCACGTTCATATTTTTCACAACAGAGTCTCGCTCACCCCCGCCCACAGAAAAAGCCAAGAGAGAGAGAGAGAGAGACAAGTCCAATATTTTACAATATGTGCTTATTCATCTTGTTGCATTTTGTCATGTGTGTGTGTTCTAGATTTAGCTTTTACACTGTATTTATTTATTCCACACTTTACCACAACCAGCACCACCACCACAACTTCTCTCCTTCCCCCAAGAAATGGAGGGGAAAGAAAGACATTGGGATTCAGGGCAAGTTTTCTTGTTGGATTTCAAGTCGTGCGGGAGGAGATGGACTTGAATATTGCCATACAACTTTTTACAAAGAGTCGAGAGGGAGAGTGAGAGAGAGAGAAGGGGAGAGAAAAGAGAAGGAAAGCACTTTAGTCTTGTTCACTTAAGGATCTGAGGACTTTTTTCTTCTTTCTCTCTCTCTCTCTCTCCAAATTTCTCCCCTCTTTTCCCGCCCTCTCCCTCAATACTCAATACAGACAGACAGAGTCATGGTTATGGATTCATAGTTGCAGAGTCCTCAGAGAAGGATGATTTTCTTTTTTGTGAATGCTTGCGTGATTGATTTGAGTGGTGGTGGCATGGAACAAGAAGGATTTTTATGTTCCCAGCCAACCCTTTCTTTCTTTCCGTGTCTATCCAGTCTGGAGATAAGCACAAGGAGAGAGATAGGGGGAAGTCGAAAGAGACTGGAAGAAAACATGAGGTGGGTCGACTAGACACAGGATAGACTCATTGGGAACAGGAACAGGAAAATAATACATATATTTATACCATAAATCTGCTCACATAACTCAATCCTGGTCAAATTTCAAGATACTAGAGACAATACTTTGTCTGTTCTTACAACTCAAATATTTTTGTCCATCCTTTAAATTATACTATTTCTGTTTGTGGCAGGGTTGCAGCGTGGAAATTCCCATTTTGGGAATTCCCAAAAATTCCCGAAAATTCCCACAGTTTTAATTCCCATGGGCATTTTTGGGAATTTTTGAAAAAAAA
>WJFB01002072.1:0-22731 GCA_009870185.1 Pygmarrhopalites habei
CCAAAGAAATTTGAATTTCTTCCCGCGGCCTCCCCTACCCCTTAGTCAATGACAATTAAAATAATTATGTAGCGCCCTTAAATGGTGTCACCCTGAGGAGTGCTTGTGCTTTTCTGATTCTCCTGATTTTTCTACCTTACAAAACTAACCTTTGCGTCTGCCATTTAGACTTTTTGCTGTACTTTTATGAATGATTTTTCTATGAAACCCGACCAAATTATTATTACTTTCTTTCAATTAATTAATCACTTGAAATATGAATCGTGTGGAAGGAAGTTGGATTTGAGGAACATTTTGTATCTGTCCCAATTTGAGTGATTTGCACACACACACTCTCAAATCAAAGGATGGTGCAGAACAAGAAGTAGACAGTTCATCACACAAAATATCACAATTTTTCCTATTTTCATTGTGATACGATCAGAGTGTGATTTCAAATAATACAAAAGTTGCTCATCCTGTGTGTGTGTGACAGTGAGAGATGTACGTGGAGGAGGGACCTGGAAAAGTGTCCTCATTGCATGTGTGGCAATTGTACTATTTGGCCACAAGAATATGGGACAATATGAGATATGGATAGACAGTCGATGGTAGCGGCCAAGTGGCAAATAAAAGTTGTGCAGTCCAAGGAAATTATTGTGTGTGTGTTGAGCACATCTTGAGAGCATCCCCAACCAAGATGAGGATTAGACCCGAGGCTGTGTACAGACAACATGAGATTTTCCTCACTCTTCTTCGTCATCGTTGTTGTTGTTGGTGTGTGTATGAGGACCTCCTTGTAGATACATAGATAGGAAATACACAATACATAATGGAATTATGCAGGAGATTGTAAAAATGCAGAAATCAAGCAACAAACAGAAGAAGAAGAGGGACAGAGAGAAGTGAAAGTGGTGGATATCCTACATCTGAATGACCTAACACACACACAACAGACAGAGAGATGAGCTGTGACGGCATTACTTACGATAGATGAGAGATAAATTCATCCATCCCGTTAAGCCCAACAACAATAATGATAATAATACAAATGTCATACGATATACCAGAATGCACTGTACTTGGTAAAGTTATTTACTGATATTATCCACACAAAGTAACAAAGTAATGATATGGGGAAACATGGGAGAGACAATAGCCCAAACTTATTATTATTCATTACGATGAAGAAGATAATTATAATGTCGTCGTCTTCACCCCCCAATCCTTCGGGATAAACAATACATGTCGTTGGGTCTATTAATAAAGAGTCACAATTAGTAAATATACGAACCCTGTTCATGTTCATGTCACTACATACTTACTAATAAAATAATGAAGTTACACAGTTGTATGACGCAACAACATTCCTTCCAATAAAATTCTTTGAGCAAAATCAATGCCACAGAAGAAGAAAATGAGGAATTTAACTAATTCGTTGAATGTTGACTTGTAGGTTGCCAGACAAGCAGCCGAAGATGAAGGATTTGAAGAGCAACCCCTTGGCCTCCCTTCCAACTCAACTAGTCTTCGAGCCAACATTGTAGACACCTTCTCTTGTGCTGGAAAGACATATGGTAAAACTGGTCCTCCGAGGTCATGACCTCAACTCTCATGGAATATTTTTTGGTTCTTACTTTTTATGTAATAAGCGTCTGTTGGGAAAATTGTTCAAACAATGTGGAGTAAATTTCTTTGTGTTTTAATTTAATTCAACAAAATAGATTTGATGACCCTTAATCAAATTAATGTTTCTGCCTAGGGTACTATGCGGACACGGACAATGATTGTCAAATCTTCCATGTCTGTCTGCCAGCCACCTTCCCTGACGGCACTGAGAAGATGTTCAAGTGGTCATTTATCTGTCCAGAGGAGACGTGAGAAAAACATTCCCCCTATTTTCATACCATAAATACAAAATAGTATTAATTAAAATGTACATAATCTCTTTTCTCCTGTAGAATTTTCAACCAGGAAAGCTTCACATGTACTCGGGCTGATGATGCTATTCCTTGTGCCATGGCTCCATCATTCTACAATCTCAACGACAATTTTGGAGTCATCCCAGAGAAGAGTGACAATGCAAGTCAATAAACAGAGTGACAAGGCCTAATCATACCAACTATTTTTTAAAATTGAATAATCCACTAGGATACGCAATAAAAATATGCCGTCGTCCGTAATCGTTAAGAGAAAGGGGGAAGAAGGTAGAAGAAGAAAAATCTTTTGATAAACAACTTACTTAAATACAAATACACGCACGTTTTTTTACTCAAATGAAAATAGGAGATGGATATAGAACAAAGAAAATGTAAAGAAGAAAAAAAAGAATTAATTATGATGTTATGCACCCGTGCTGCTTAACTGGGTCTGATATTATTAATTATGAAATATCAAGTTTGAAGGGACATTTGACTTGAGACGACCATATCATAGTTATTATTATTGAAAGATGCATTAATTGCATCCATGTCCATTGTAGCAAGTTATGTGTTGTTTTAGTGTGTGTGCTTATAATATGTACTATCGTACTTTAGATTTTTCTTGGAGAGCTCAATATTTGATTGTCGAAAACAGCTTTGACGATATTTAACTAAAAAATATACACTCTCCACTTACAATACATATGATGATACAGCTTAAATTATCTCTCTATTCGTAAAATGAAAACAATCACTATTGTTCCATGATGATAAACTAGACCAAAGGATTTCAGAATTTCCCCTTATTTTTGTACACTATCGTCTGAATGTCAATGTAAATATATTATTTGAAGTGCCATTTTTGACAACTACAACTACAAAAAAATCCAATCCTTTTTTAATTAAATAAGCCTTGCATCTTCCCTGTCTCCTTTGTCAAATGAATGAATGACCCTCAGAAACTTGAAAAGTCTTCCTTACGTTGACCTTTGAATAAAAAAGTCTACAAAGTATTTGAGATCATCTCAATTGAGAAGTAAAGTATCAAAAATTATTCTCATACACACTTGAAAATTAGTTAAGTTCTTAAGTTCCATCATTCAAACACTATAAATATCTAGCCCACTGCATGTACATAACAATGCAACTGGAATAATGAGAAGTAATTTAGTAATGGATTATTGCATTGTCAAAATGTGAGCAAAAATAATAGTTTTCTTTTACTTTCTGTGATAGTATTAATAAATTATTAAGAATAATTATCACAAAACAGTCAAGAACTTGACTTGAAATCAGAAAATGCTCTTAAAAATTCTTCCTCTACTGGATGTAGGTTACCAGAGATGACCATTGAATGAAGTGGTTTACCAAGATCCAAGTCAATCACTTCTGCTAAAGGACGACAAGCTATTTGTTGTGTTGAACTGCCTACACGGGCGACGGCCACACACAAGTCGGAAGATTTCAACTCTAGTAATACAAAATTCAATACTTATAAATATTCAAGTATTAAACATTGACGACACTCTTTTCTCATAACTTTGCCATAATTAATAATATCTATTTACCTGGATTATCACGATTAGATATAATTTGTAAAAGTTGGTCGGCAGCTTGAGAAACAGTCATAAATCTTGGGGGTTCATACACAATCTTTCCTTTAATCATGGAATCCAAATTTGGTTCCTTTACTCTTATATCTGACAACAAAAACATACACTCACAATTAGTACATGAGATACTGTCAAAGCATTTAAAATAGGTAAATTACAACTTTTAATTTACAAGTAAAATGGAATCTTTACCTAAAAGACAGAGTGTGTGCATACCACGCTTCTTATTTTCACATATTTTCTCAAAAAAACTATCTGGTCTCCAGGTATCCGTCCAAAATGGAATAGAAATAGTCTCACCAAAATTGTATAGCTAAAACAACAATAACAGGAGTTATTCAACAGTGTTACATAGTACTTACTACTAACTTTATCAAGTAAATATTCCGTACCTGTAAACCACAAGCTCCAATGGCATTCAATATTGATGCATTATGAACAATCTGAACATCAACTCCTTGTTGTCTCGCTCTCAAGGCAATGTCGGTGTGTGTAGTAGCACCAAAAGGGTCACCAACAACCAAAAATGAAATTTCTCTTGTTTTTGCTTCTTCTAATATTTCATCGGCACCCTGTTCAACAAGTTGTCGGTCAGCAACTATGATTTCTTTACCATAAAATTTTTCCTGAAAAAGTACATGAACGAATATAAGCTTTCAAGGTATCAACAAACTTTAATAATATTATTAAATATATCAGTAAAGATTTAATTTAAAATTTGAAAAGTTTTACCATATCTCCGACATCATCGCAAAGAACGGATGTGTAAGCCTCCAAATACACTTTGTCACAATTTTTGACAATCTCCAATCCCCTCACAGTTATGTCTTTCAAACTCCCAAGACCCAGTCCAACAATGTACAGCATGATTGTCCTAAATATTTAATTATTTATCAAAACGAAAAAAAAGTTGAAAAAATAATCCCGTCCTGCATTGCCCCACAGATTCGAATTCAAACTTTTCCCAGACTCGCGTCTGCTCAGTGGAAAGCCCATTCCGGCGTGTTCACAGGCTGTAAAAATAATTTCTCTGAAATTTGTCAAAATTTTGTGAAATTTTGAGGGTGAAGGATGGCGGATCAAGTAGAGAAGAGTTTCTTAAAGCAAGTTACTGTAAACTTGACAAAGAAGGTAACAGTAGTCAAAAAGACCAAGGCTAAAGCCCTGCGACATGTGAAAGGAGTAGGACTCGGCTTCAAGACACCTCGAGAGGTAAAAAAATTAGTATTTTGTATCTTTTGCATTGTATTTGTTGAGTATTATTTCCATGATGAAAACAACGACGGTCTTCAGAAGAATAATGATTTGATACTATCTATTTGTACTGAGAATTTTAAAAAACAAAATGAATGGGTAATCCTCATTCGAATGAGAGTAATGTGTGTTTGTACATTGTAACTAACTGTGTTTTATTTTTTCCTCTTATTTAGGCCATTGATGGAACCTACATTGACAAAAAATGCCCCTTCACTGGAAATGTGTCTATTCGGGGTCGTATCCTCAACGGAGTTGTTACAAAGATGAAGATGCAACGGACCATTGTCATTCGACGTGATTACCTCCACTACGTCAAGAAATATAATAGATTTGAAAAACGACACAGAAATATGGCTGTCCACCTTTCTCCATGCTTTCGGTAAATTATTAGATACAACAATATACTTAATTTATGATAGAGAATTGTTCTCTATAATAGTCATAATTTTTTTTAAATATTTCAATGATGAAAACAACGACGGTCTTCAGACGAGATAATGATTTGATAATTCTATTTTATTTCTGAGAATGAGGTTCATGATCTTAAAATCATGTCCAATGTTCATGGATATAGAATAGTGGGAAGAATAAAGTTTTCATCAATGTATAAATTTTTGTTGGTTGACAGGGATGTTCAACTCGGGGATATTGTGACTGTCGGAGAATGCAGACCTCTTAGTAAAACCGTGAGATTCAACACCTTGAAAGTGTCGAAAGGTCCTGGTGCGAAGAAAAGCTTCAAAAAGTTTTAAATTAACAAAATATTTAAAATATGGTCGATCCTGAATAAATTTTGAACTTTTTTCGTGGAACTTGTGTTGTTCTTGTCTTAAAAATTACTCACGAATCTCCAAATAACTTATTGAGCATTTATTTCATCTCTAGAATATTTTGACAAATCAATGATTTGAAATCATTGCTCACAACTTTTACTATTTAGGTACATAATTTAATTAATTAGGGTTAGCTGCATCTGTTTTCATTATAAGGTTTAAATATGGATAATGATAGAACTCATTTAAAATAATTAAAAATATATTTGTAAAGGAATTCTTCAGTCAGGAGTCCTGACTTAGGAGATGAGGGGAGGGGGAGGAGGAATTAGCAATAGAGTAGGGAAAATCATAAAGAGCGTCACTTTGGCTCGAAAATCCCCAATTCCCTCATTTCCCTCTCTTCTTACTGACTGATGGCTTGAGATCTTTTGGGACACCGAAATGGGGAAGGTAAGTCAAATACCACGGTACCAGGTCAATTGTCGTCGTATTCACCTTGATGGGAGGTACTCTCTAATGTGCGGAATTTGTTTTTTTGTAGGAAACGGCGAGAAAAAACACGGGCGGCGGGCTTCCTCCCTCCAAGAAATGGTGTTATTCGGGGATGGAACACCTTTGCAAGAAAGATGGACTGGAACCTCTGTCTCCGTACCCTCTCAAACCAAAATTACAAAAGTCTCTGAGTGATAATGGGAATTTGAAAAGGAACAATAATCCCCGTGACCGGTACAGAGATTATTCAAGACTGGGAACTGAATGTGAAGCCATTGAAACGGAGAATGATCATACTTTGAGTTGTTTTCCACGAGTTGAGTCATTACCCCCATCATTCTTCCAATTCCAAATGAGAAAATCACAAAAACTGCTAACCGACAATTTTACCAAACTCCCAGACGAAATGGTATGCAAATTATTTACATTGGAATGCATCTCCTTAGAGTAGAATTACCATAATCTTTTCCCTCCCTCTGTATAAAACCATGTATGTGGCCTCATGGGTCTCAAGATGATTTTTCCAGAGAAATGAGAGTAAATGTCTCTCTCATGTACTGTCCTCATACTAATGATAAATACTATTTTTCATCTTTTTACAGATTCTCAAAGTTTTTAAATGGCTACCAAAGTCATCATTAGGAAAAGTAGCTCAAGTATGTAGGAGATTTGAAAGATTATCCGGGGACGAAACATTGTGGCGTCGAATCGATTTGTTGGGGAAAATTTTGAATCCAGGTCATTTAGGGATTGTCATGTCAAGAGAGCCCGTATATTTACGATTGGCCCGAGCTACGGTAATACTTAGTATTTAACTATTTTCACTCTATTACAGGGAAATCTTTGTATGTTGTACTCGTACCACTACTACCTAGATATTTCAAAGTAGTTTAATTAGTTAAACAAATTTGTACATGTTATTGTTTTATTCTTCAGATTTATGTTCCGGCTGACATTCCAATGGGCTTACAGGCTTGTCAATTATTGTACTTGGATTTGTCTATGTCATTAATTAGTCCTCCAACATTGACTGAACTACTGGGGATGTGCTCCTCATTGGTCAAATTAAGTGTGGAACATGTCGCTCTCAAAAAGGAGTCAATTGAGGCAATGCATGTCTTTGCTCATAGTCTCGATACATTAAATTGCACAATGTGCTATGATATCGACGCACTAGCATTTGCAAAGTTTTTGACAAAATGTGAAAAGTAAGACTCGTAAAATCAAATTTGAGTATACATTATATTTAATTTATTAATAATTATAGTCACATAGTAGTACAATTTGAGTTCCTTACCAAGATTTTAACTCATTTTGTTTGTTGTTTTATAATTTTGTCAACAGGTTACTGATGTTAAATATAGGGTGTATTGTGCAAGAATGGTCAAAGGATTCCTTACTAGAAGTTGTCAGTGCCGTACCCAATACCGTAGAACAGTTAAATGTGTCTGGATTTCGTCATACTATGACTGATACCCGTGAGTTTTGTTCATTTTTGTGTGTATCGTTTATTATTATTTTATTTTTATTTGTATCACAACATATTTTGAAATGAGTGTCAAGGTTTATAACAAATTTATGATAACATAATATAATTTTTGGTTGATGTAGATGTGAGCATTTTGACGGCCCGTTGTCCTACTTTGGTATATTTGGATTTGTCTGATTGTCAAGATATAACAATGATGGCTGTCGAGTCAATTACCAGCCTGTCTGAACTTCAACATCTTGCACTGAGCCGTTGTTACGGAATTGAGCCTCCAGCGTATGGCCTTTTGGCCAACATGCCCTCACTACGCTATCTTGAATTGTTTTCTCTGTTCAAAGAATCCTCAATTAAAAATTTGAATACAACAATTCCAGGAGTTGAAATCAACAGCAACCCTTTTTCCTTGATTGCCCGTCCTACTGTTGGATATAAGAGGAGTTCCATTTGGTTTGAGCGTGTTCGTGACTGACGCATAAGGTTCAATCATAAATATTTTATCTAATAAAATATGTTTATTTATATGCCATTATTTGATCTACGTTTTCTTATTAAAAAGAGAAAAAAAAAACAATATTAATTTATGGTGATTTAGGCATATCAGGGTTGAAATTCCTTTCTATATAAAAGTAGTGCTAGATTTATGTAATAAAGTTTTTTTAATCCACAAAGATTTTTTTGGGAGTTAATAATACTATAATAGTAATCCTACCTGAAATGCTGCTTCGTGATTCGCTGTGAGCTCATTATGTTGTTCAACAAGAATTGTGAGGGTGCTGGCAGCTTGAACTTGTTTCTTCTTTTTTTTTGTAAAAAAACAAATTGTACATTTTGACGGATATTTATATATATTATTATATATACACGGAAGTGGGGAGAGAGAGAGCGACGGGTTCGTTTGAATGTCAGATCTTGTATGCTATATACTGACATTTTGTATCATGTCGCTTACAAGCAATTATAATATAATTATGTATGATGATTAATGTTGAATAACAATGGATAATAGTTAAAGTAGAACCAGGGATACATCATAGTAACTCACTATACACTCCCGTGTATATGTGAGTACAAATTGTGAGCTATGAATGGGTCAAATATTCTGATAGGGAAGAGTGGTTATCCAATTTTCTAGATGTAATACGTAATAGAATAAAAAAGAAGTGAAATGTATCATGTGATTGAAATAAATGGTTTAAACAAATAACTTGTGCCTCTTCATTTGAACGTTTTACTGATGATTTGTGAGAAGAAAATATGTAGTACTGCATAGTGTAGATTACAATAATTCATAAAAGTGTAACTTGAAAACGTAATGAGAGTACAAAAAAATCAAAGATTTTCCGTCGAGGGGAAAGTGGCTGTTGTTATTCTGTGGATAGTGAAGCCAGACTAAATTCCCAAACAAATTTCCGAGTAAATATAAACCAAGTTGGAAGCAGATATAAAACATCCCTCTGATCATCCAACTTTTGCGGCACAACTGTGAGCCCACAAGTCAAGAGTCACCATAAAAATATATTTACACGAGGAAAAAATGAAAGGAATTACTACTTTTGTAAACTTGCTTTTTGGACTGAATTCCACCAACTCTGCTCCTCCATAATGGACTGCAACTTTGTCTGTAAAATACTTGTTATCACTTGGCCTAACCATCCGACCATAATATAACCTGCACGGCTCATTTCCATTTTAGCCCAAAAGTATTTTTTCCCCTTTGAATTATTATGTATCGACTTTTAACCCTAATAACCTTGTGTACTTGAAGAAGGTTCAATTTGTTTTCATTCCATTCGCAAATTTGGTGGAGTGTTTATTATGGCTGTATCATTCCTTGTGTGTGACTCTCGTGTCTGAAAACATTTCTGCTTTCCCCTAAAGGTTTTCACATTAGCCGACTGTTTGTCATGTAGTCTCATTGACGTGGCCGCAGCTGTCAAGTGTGTGTGTTTTTTGCACATCATCCTTAAGTTTTCCATTAGTGTCTATTTTCATAGTGTGCATTTGTTGGATTTTTTTGGGCAGGGAAAAAATCCGGGGAGGAATATTATATTTAGCAAGACTTGACTTGAGGAGAAAATAAATAATCCACGTGAATTTACTTGACATGGCCCCTCAGACTGCACAGTGGAGGAATGCGGGGATATCAATTCTTGTCTCATTTCTCCACACAGTATGCATCTCCAAAGTGCATCTGTACTAGATTATGCATTTTTATGACATGTCAAGGTACACAAGATTACGACAAGGAAATCAAGATGAATGGGTCAATTCGGTTGTCCGAAGAGTCCATGGTTCTAGAAGATAAAGTGGAATTGTAAATGTTTGTATTGTCATATTGACAGATAATACATGACGGATCATTGTTGGATTCTCGACTAGGAAAATGGTAGAGAAAAATGGGGCAGGGAGGGTAGTCTAAAGAAGAAGGCAGTTGATTGATTTGGTGTAGAGTGAGGAGGCAGTAATTTCACTCACAGATAAAAAATGATGGGCCTTATTCCCTCTGCAAATGTTGAGGATATTGAGTCGAACACTGTTTTCACTCTATCATGGCCGAGTGGGTGGATAGGAACCGGGTTGGAGGAGCTAAAGTAAATAAAAATATAGGCTGGGCGATATAATCTCTTGCACAATTTATACTTGTTATAATAAAAGTCCCTGGGGGCCGGGACGGAGGGGATGCACACGAGTGTACGTGTGTGTGGAAGCTTACAGCTATATTTAAATAAATAAATGTTCCCAAGAACAAGAATGGCATGAAGAATTATTACATGTACAAAAAGACAGGGAGAAAAAACCCGAGTTCTCTCATCCAACGCTCCCGGGTGTAGAGAGGGAGCTTGAGCGTGTCCAGGTAGGTATATATTATTCAATTTAAATTCTTCCGCCTCCCATTTAAAACTGTTGAACAGAATCAATGTGCCATGACTTTCCCTGTGTGTGTTTGTGTGTGTGTGGGGAAGGAAAAGATTCCAAGATTTGTTTCATCAAAGTCCAAAGTCCAGGGTGGACTGTTTGTTCTCTCTCTTTACTTACCTGCAAATGGAAACCTGGATGATAATAATACGAGGAACATTCAGTTCCTTGACTAATTTCAGCGAGAATTAAAGTTGGCACAGGATTTGCATACTCTCCATCCCCGTTGTCATAATTTTTTGTGCACGGGAGGATGGGAAATTATTCCAGGGTGTATCATCCTGTCTCACGGGAAAATTTGAATAAAAAAATCGGGAATTGAGTTGGTGTAAAGTGCAAACTAATTCTCGTCCTGGTTTTAAAAACTCTCTCTCCTCTGAGACTTATGCATATGGAAATAAAATTCAGGACGCACCAACTTTTCCCGTTGCTCTCTCTCCAGAAATTGAGTTTAGGCTGCTGGGTGGGTCCTGGGCTGTACAGATACACAGATTCAATATGCACATGACGGAGGGGGAGGTGCGAGTTGAGATAACAAAAAGTGATGCTTTCAACTGGCCATAAATAGTCCAAGCTTGTTGGCAAAGAAGCTTTTAAAAAAGGGAAAACTGCAAGACAGTCAAAATATAGGGAAAAGCAAAAGCGTGAGGGAGGATGATAGAACAAGGGAGGGGGGAGGAGGAAAAGAAAAATAAGGGAACGAAGTAGGTAATCTGTTTCCATACACTACAAACTTCTCCCTGCCTAAAGCCCACCATTCCCTCGCCCTCTTTGTCTGTGATGTCTCCGGGTATGACCGGGAAATGTAGTCAAGGAGGAGGACTCAGAGTGGAAATATTCTCAAAGAGAGCAAAGGAAATATGTCAAAATCATGAGACTCTTGAGTACTCCGAGTAAAGATTCCTCGTCTCGTCTCTCTCTCCTTTTCTCCGAGTCGGGAGGAGCGGAGGAGGGCATAAAAAATAAAAAGATGGAAAAAAACTCTTTTACTGTTTTCCACTGAATTACCTTTTTGATTTGGGAAAGCGTGTAGTACGCACAAGAGTGACTTTGTTGTTCCTACTGTTGCATCCGTGTTTGCTTCTCTTGACTTCCCTTTGCTTGCACAAGGAAGGAAAAATGGTTTGAGCATTCCACACAGATTTCTCGTTTAGATTTTTCCGACCATTGGATTGCTTCCCTCCTTTAATATTAATGAAGATTAAAACTATTAAGGAAGGAAGGAGAGAGTTCCATTAATAGGTAAAAGCTTCCTCATTTATGCCTGCTACAGTCTTAATCTGGATCATTCATCTTGCACTCTGAATCCTTTTTCTCTCTTCCCCTTGTATTCCACACACGATCCAGAGGAGTACACACTCTCGGGCGGAAAATTCTGGAGATTAAGCCGAGCATTTATTTACACTCTCTTTTCCACGTAAATAGAGAGAGTGGGGGGGAGGGATACTTTGTAATATTATAAGGTAAATAAATAGGAGTTTTCATAATGAGCCGGAGGAGAATAACAACAAACAGAATGAGGTTGTAAGGGAGTGATAATGTTGTCGGGTGCATCTAAGACTCTAGCTGTGTACATGAGTAAGGAGTTTAATATTGTGAAAAATACAGGGAGGGAGAAAAACAAGGGAGGTGACACGGGCAAGGAGTAGACACAGATTCTCATGTCTCGTTAAACTGTAGTTGCATGCATTCGAGAGCATTAAGCCAAATTGAATTATGTATGGGCCGTAACAAGTTTATATTTTCTATTTCATACATCCCACCCTCCCTTTCCCTGCCTGTGTGTGTCTGTGTGTGTGTTCCTTGTGTGGTCATGTTCTTGAGAGCCTAATGTAAATAGAAACACATTCTCTTTGTGAGTGTAGCGGAGTAAAAAGGAGGAGGAGGAGAGGCTCCTCTCCGTGTGGGTTTTCTATAGAAGCCGTTAATGCGTGCAATACTCCAGTCTCAATGGCTTATGAGAATTTTATTAGCGTCATAATAATACCTATACACTCCACTCACTCTGTCTGTTTGTCTACCGTCTCCTCCTCCGGTAATACACGAACAGCCAGCCAAGAGTAATGTACAATTTTGAGAGTACAAGTTTGTCCAACTTCCTTTTGTCTGTGCACACCTCCACACACACACACATACACACACATGAACTGACTACCGAGGGAAAAAACGGGAGTTTTTCCCACTCTCTCCTCCTCGGTGAGTTGTTGTCGGGTACACCTCTCAGATGTACAAACACTCGAAGAACAGATGCAATGCAGGTGAAGCACCGTGTCTTTCTCAAACTATTCTTTCCGAGGGGAAATTATATCCTGCTTTCACCTCAAAATGCTGTAAAATATATTCCTCTTTTTCTATAAGAGGACTTTAGATTTGAGAGACAGGGATAAGATGAGACCAGCATTGAATTGAAGGGGAACACAAATAATAAATATAAATACCCGGTCCAAGATATAAGATAACTATATGGCCACTCCGAAAGACAGGGAAGGTGGATGGAGTGTGTGTTCCAGTTCCAGTCCGGAGTATGTACAACCCGGGTGGTAGGCGCTATACATACTTTACAAAATCTTATGCTTCTGTCGATTGGCTAGAGAGAGGGGGAGGGACGGGTAATGTTGCAAATGTTACAATGGCAATAGCATGGGATGCTCTAAAAAGTCGCTTCTATCTAGAGTGAGTGTGTGTATGGGTAGGTACATGTGAGTGTGTGTCTCACCAGGAACAGGCTGCGGCTGGCTGCTGTAAGAAAAGAGGGAATAGAGAGAGAGAGCGTGTGTGTGGATGTGTGTGTGAACCCCTCACTCATGTCCTCCAGAATGAAGAGAAAGAGAGAAGAGGGCAGAAGCGGGGAGCGTCGTCGTTGCCCCTCTCACTTTGCTATGAAGTATAAAGGAGCAGGCGAAACCCGGTTGAGTCTCGAGTTCCGAATCGCGTTTCGTTAGACTCACACCAAAGTCACCGTCGAGCTCTCTCTTTCTGTCCGTGTGTGTCGTTTCTCTGGTGCTTTGAAAAGACACGCAAAGCAACAAAAACACGGGCCAAGAATAAGCGTCACTTTTCCTTTTGTCTGTCTTTGCTCTTCAAACTTGTGCTCTTTTTTTGTCCTCCACTCCCGCTTCTCCCTCGCAAACTCTGCGGGTTTCCACTTGCAGTTCTCTCCCATTATTCTTCCTATGATTATCTCCAGTCCATGATCTTGTCAAGGAATTAGTCGTCCTCTCCTCTTTTTTCCCCTTTCATGTGGACTTTTGGCTTTGGGAATGGCCATTTCTGTGAAGTGTGTAACAGTTTGCTGAAAGTTTTTTTGCACGCCAATTCGTTGAGCCTCTCTCCTTCTGCTCAGTTACATGGCATTGTAGAAGGACGGTCAAAGGAATTAGTTGGATTAATCCTTCTCGGCTCAAGAATTGAACCAATTTGGATCACTCTGCCATCATCCAGGTAATTTTCATTTGAAAAAGTATTTATTTCCGTAATTTCTCAATCTCCGTTCCGTCTGTGCACATTGACGGTTGAAAATGTAGAGTGTATTGGTAGTAGCGGGAACTTTCCCCTGTTCTCCCTGTCCCTGGTTGAGATTACTGGAGAAATTACGAGCATGTTCCTCATTTCCAGATGGAAGGATGTCTGGAGGCACGTCCTCCGCTCATGTACAGCGAGAGCGTAAATAATTTGTGAAATGTGAAAATGTTGACTTTGTGAAAAAGTATTATTTTGGTATCTGTGGACGTGGCTTCACTCGTCCGCCCTTTCAGTCGTACACCAGGATGAGGCCACATTTCGTGAAAACAGTCTGCACAAGGTTATTGTCTTTGCAGAAAATGGGAACCAGAGTACCCGGGTGAGGTTCCTTCCTACAGCTAAATCATTGTGCAAAAACTCTGATCTGCAATTATTAACCAGTTTAGAGGGATGCCAGGTCTCGCTCAGCTTGGCATCCACGCCACTTTCTAAATATTCTTTTTCGCAATTTTGCACTTCTCCTCCTCCTATAAAGGCCGTTGACACATTTCGAGTGAGAGAGAGTGTGACTGTGGATGTGGGTTAAGCTAATGTTGTATAGCATGACCATGTCAGTGGGGCCAGGACGAGGGATGTCAGATGAAAATTTTCCGTGGGTTTCTTTCCCCCTCCTTTTCATATGTTGACAGGGAAATGCAGAAGGGAATTTAATTGCATACGCCATGGCAGTTGGAAGGAGGAAACTGACAGTCAGAGTCGTGTATTTTCTAATTTCCCCCCAACCAAACGAGTGCAAATGAACAAAAAGTTGACAATGAGAGAGTGTAATAATTAGACAATAAATTAAAAATCATGGAATTCTCAACCCACACACACGCGCGTGGGTTCACAACTCTTTGTCTCTGTCTCTCTCAGTGGGGTTTCATTTTGTCCACGTCCATCTTGGTCACATGTCACCCAAGACAAAATAGATTCGTGTTGAGAGAGGCCGGATAATTCTGTAGCCACTCAAAATTGGACCTTCCCGTATTGTTCAAAGGTGACAAGGGGCCTTTCAGCCATTGCCAGCGAGGGAAAAGATTGGTCGAGTCAGACATTGACACTGTGTCACATACAAAAAGGACTCACCTTGAGGAAAAAAGAAATTCGTCAAGAAACGAAGTAGAAGGGACGGCACACGCACACAACATCCCTTCCCTTCTTCTATCCCCTGGAAAATCAAACGTGACAGTCCAAGTCCACACACACACACACAGCAAGTGAAAATGTAGACAGAATTTCCTGTTCCTTTCCAACACAAAGGAGGGGAAGGGAGACTCTTTTCTTTCCTTCGTGTGTATGTGCGTGTGTAGTCAAAAGGGAGAGGGAGGGAGCAAATGATGGAGGAGAAAGTATTGGTCTCTCGAATCTTATTCTTATGGTGGACATGAAATAAATAGCCAGGGCACTTTAGATATGCCACTGGTCACTCCTCATTGTGTCACACACCCTTCCCTCCCCCCTCTCTCTCATATTCCACTCGAGTCGACACACACACACACACACAGCGTGCTCCACACTTGAACCATGTACGAATGTCAATTGTGTGTGTATGAGTCTTTACTTTTTATGTCGTGTATTTCCTTTTCCTGGGCTGCTGTCAGATAAAATTGTCCACTATCAGCACCAACTTCCCACTCTCTTCTTTTCCCCTCTCTCTCTTTCTCTCTCTCCCTGTCCCCCAGTCCGTGATTTCCCTACAAAATTGAGGGGGGAGGGGAGAAATGACGCATAGCCTTCACATCCATATCATATTAGTTCTTCCATTGTACAAGATAAATATTTCCCCCATTTAGCCATATACCCTGCGATGTTATTATTGTCAGTCTCCTCTATTCAAGTCTCTGTCCACACACACGCCAACTTTCGCTTTATCCAGGGAGGGGAAGGTGAGAGGGGGGCTATTACATTACATCCACTTTCTTCTTGTGCCATATTTTTCACTATCCACTTTCACCCACTCCCATTAGCCACCGAATATGTTTACTCTCTCCATCCTACTCCATTCTCAAGTAGGGAAACCCTTCCACCACCAAAGAAAAGGTATCCAGCCTGACTTTTCACACCGAAATAGTCTCCTCCTTATCGTTGCGTCGTGGGGAAATGGAAGACGGCAGTGCACACGCTTAGCCGGAAATTGAGGATTCCTTGAATCCTCCACTCATACGTGTCAGTGGAGGACAGAGACTTTCGAAGCTGCATTTCATTGTTACAAATACCCGGGAAGATTCCCGAGGTGGAGAGCATCTCTCCTTCGATCTGTTTTCTTGGTCTATTGCCCCACACTACGTTTCTCCAGAGAGGCATCCAGAATTGTCCACGAGAGAAGCATGACAAGGTAGAAAAGTGCAGTTTATCTCCAAGATGAATTCCACCCAACTCGTCCCTCGCCTCATTCATTCCCCTCTTTATACGTGGAAAGGCCTTGTGCAGAGTGTGAGGAGACTTTCACGGCCAAAAAGAATACAGGAGAAGGAAAAGAAAGGAAAGAGAAGAATTTGGAAACATTGCATACTTGGATTTATCTCGGTCGTCCCTTTTCATGTCGACTCATAAAAATCCACCGTACAATTTGGATCGCCCTCATTTTCCTCGTAATTAGAGGCAGAACACGGTCCTTCCCTCCTCTTGAACCTCCACATATTTGTATAGAACGAATGTTGGGTGAGGGATGAGGGGGGGGGGNGAGGGATGAGGGGGGGGGGGGGCAGTTTAAAATCTGTAGAGAAGAGAAAATAAATCTGAACAAAATGCTGGCTCATTTCAGGTGACTTTCTCCTCCTCTCTTTTTTATTTTTGTAGACTGTGAAAGTTTTGACTCGTCCTACAAGACACTGACAAACAACATAGGGAAAGGGAAAGTGAGAGAAAGTGGGAGTGTGTGAAAGTGGAGAGGTGGAGAACATTTGTAAAGGAATTGTCAACTTAACGCTCCCTGTCACGACAACTACTGATCATTGTGAATCCATTTGGAAGTTAACCACTGAGGATACCCGACACGCAAACAAAGAGTGCAGGGAAACAGCAGGGGAGGAAAAAGTACACGACTATTTTCCTGGAGGACATACAAAAGAATTGTACATTTGTGTTTGTATGTGGTGGTGTGACGTCAAGAGAGAGAACAGTTTAGTGTGATAAAAATCGGACTGGGTGCTGCTGGGAGTGGAGAAAGAGGGGAGGAGGGGAAAGGATTCCGTGGAAAGGGAAAGGAAGATTCGTGTGTGTGTTTGGAGGGATATAAACAAAAACTTTGTTTCTAAAGGAGGAGACTTTACATTTACAATGTGTCCTCCTGGGCTCCCCTCAAGACGCCCTTGTCCTTGGTGCACCGAAACTAAGGCATGTGGAGTAGGTAAAGGCAAGGAGGGGAATGGACGTGTCTCTGGTGGGCACTGACCGCCGACTCACCACAAAAATGGTATGGGCTCCACAGTCATTCATCTAGACCCAATCCATCACTCTGGTTGAAGTGTAGATCGCAATATTTATTTTGGTCCTCATGTACTCGCACTTTTACTCTGGGAAATGAATGGGCCCACATCAGTCACGCTTATTGAATACAGGGTCAGAATATTTGGCCTGTGATTAGCCGGGTAGCTGTCCAGAATTTGGTACGAGTGTGTATGAAAATGAGTTTGCCCGCTGAAGGTGGAGGCTCATTATCCATCATGATTAGTGTCTGGAGGAGGGAAGGAGTTTGAATAAATAAAAGGTGTGTATTATGAACGAGGAGGAAGAAAGAAAGAGTTGATCGTAATATATCTTTTAGTGGAATGATACAACGTTGAGAATTCCCAGGACATTGACGCTCTACCTGTCTCTATCCAGCGTCTCTATCTATCTTCCCCCTGTCTGGCTATTCTCAATTCTAGTCTGGAAATGGTCTCGACTCCTCTCCTCCCTTCCTCCCTCTCTCTTGTCTGTCTCTGTGGGCTTTGATGGGTCGGGTATGGAGAGTGGGGCATTGGGTAGAGAGAAAGGAGTTTTGCAAGTGCATCAGTATTACCTCCTCCTCTCTTGGGCTGGGAGGATAAAAACCTCGACATGTCTTATTGATTACATCGATTTCCCATTCCATCAGCACAATCTTAAAACTCACGCTGATAATCTCACTTCTTTCTCCTTCTGCCAACAACTTTTTTTACTTCCCTTCCCTCTAAAGTACAAGTTCAAAAACACACACAACATCGCAACCTATTTACTGAGTGGGTCTAAAAAAAAGTATTCTCTCTGCTCCTCTCTCTCTGTGTCTGTGTGGGAGAGATGGCTGGAGGATTTTTTTGAAATTGACTGTCTAATTCTTGACGGATGTGAGAGGTCTGGTCGGTTGTAAAACTTCCTTTCTGAAGTCCAGGAAAGAAGCCCCGAGACTCTTCAAGACCCGAGACAATGTTTGTGTGATTCGGATGGAAGAGGAGAAAGTTGAGAGTGTGCCAGGGGCGATTGAGTGAATGAGTTGAAATGGAGAGGGAGAATATTCCCTGCATGTTCATAGAGATGAGTAAAGTAAGGCTCTGCTCCTCGTTTGCTGGAGAAGGGAAGTCGTCCTCACTTGCCTCCTCTAATATATTGCCTGAAAGGAGGAAAAGGTAAGAGAAAGAGAGCGGGAGCGTAATTCAAGGGAGTGTGGGCGCTGTGCTATTTTTTCCTCACAACATGTTGAAGTTTTACTGTGAAACTGTTCAAAGTGGAAGACTAAAAGTGGGGCTCCAGATCCTTGCAAATAAAAAGTCTGGGGGATAAAGTGTAAGGTGAAAGATGTAGGGATTGCATGAACCGGGAGCTCCCGACCCGATCCATCCATCCGTTAGAGGAAAAGGTGGCTTACAATGTTCCCCACTTTCTTATTTTAAAAGATAAAGGGGGAGAAGACAGGCTGAGTGAGAGTGTATTCAGTTGAATGAATGGAATTGAAATCCAAAGTTCAGTTTCATCCCGAGAAAAAGTGGAGAGGGGTAACAAGGAAGAGGAAAAATCCGAGCACACACAAATGGGATTCACTGCTGCGGAATTACAGCCTCTCCTCCTCTCCCTTTCATTGATGGCTGAATTGAGTTATTCAACTTTTTTTATTTCCTACCCTCTCCCTCGTTGTTCATCCAAAGTCATACTCTTTTTAATGGAATACATTTTTATATTTTCCAATGGAGGGGCAAATCAGGGGAAACTTAACTTTGGAACGAGATTCCTGTCTGTTTTTCTTTATTTTTTAAAGGAGGTTAAGGAAAACTTTTCCCAAGATTTGAGAGTGTGACTTGTACTTTGACTTCCGACCAACCAACCAACCACCACGTGTGTGTGTGTGTACATGGATGTAACCACATCCTGCAGTCGCTCTCTCCCAATCTCTTAAATTGCATTGAGCATGAACTCGGAAGGGGGGAGGCGGGAGGGACGGGAAGTCGGGTAGTGTACAAGTCATCGAGGGGGGAGAGGGCACGTATGCAAAAATGAACTTGTGTGTGTCTGCTGCTCCCCGGTTGTGTGTCTAACAACAACAAAAGCCCGAGACCTGTGTATACATTATGCATGCTGCGTGGACCATCAGTCTACAAACACAGGGCAGGGAACACAACAAACAAGCCAGCACCCCTCCATTTCCCCCACACACGCACACCAACATTTTTTTAAAAGGCAAATCGAGTCCATGTAATAACAACACTCGGCAGGAAGAGGGAGACTAACCTCCTCCTCATCTCCAGCCGTCCCTCTCCTGACTTGCTCCATATTCCAGCCGTGTATCATCTGAGAAGAAGATATATTTGGGAGGAAAAACAAATTCAGGGGAAATAGACTATGACAAATTTGACGGGGGAAGGAGGAAACGAGAAATGCAATTTCTTCCTCACAAAAAAAGTTTTTCAATTATCCTCTGCTCTATTGACAAGAAATGGACTTTTTCTGTTTTTACTCATCTCCTTGCATCCACTTTTCTCCTCTCCCTGGAATTCCTCAATTTCCTTGTAGTAAGCAGCTCAAGGACAAAAAACTGTTTCAAATACTTAGTCCTCCTCCCCACAAGCATAAAACCCAGCTGACACGCTACTCCCCTTCTCTACCGTTCTCTCCCTTCACAAATTATCTTTGTGTGTCGATTATCTTCATCCACCAATTCACAGAGAACTCTGTCTTTGGCCACACTACAGCCAACGAGAAGTTGGAGAAATATCATTTTGACTGGAGAATCATTTTTGTCATCGACAAATTTATTAGAGTTTTTGGCAACCAGCAGAAGGAAGGCAGAGCGTGAGGCGTGAAATGTTGTTTTTGTATTTTGGGAACTTTTCTCAAAAGACATTCTTAATAGTTGAGAGTCGTTCGGAGAAAGGGCACTCACAAACACTCTCTCTCTCTCTCTCTCTCTTTAGTTCAAGGTAAAAAATGGAGAGGAACAAAAGACATACCTTGCCTGATTTCCCTCGTATTCACCAGTCCCGTATTTTGCACTCTGCGAGTGTACACGGGGAATAGAGAAGAGATGCACACACACACATGAGGCGGTTGCCTTTTGAATTGGATTTGGATTGCTCTTGCGGATTGGACTACTTCTTCTGTACGTTCTCCCTCTCTCCTCTTCCATGTGTGTGTGTGTATAGGAGGCTGCTTGAGAATTCAAGTCGAGTCGCTGGGCTTTTGCTCCTCAGTTTGTGTAGACAGGCCTCCGCCCATATCCCTCCATGGATACAGGAGGAGTGGTATAGAGTTGTGTGTGTGTGTGAAGGTATGATAGCAGGAGGAGGGGGAGGAGTGCAGTCTACCCGAAAGAGAGTCGGAGTACTTTGAGTTCCCTGGAACTATGCCTCTGGTGGAGCGTTCCAAGACGTGGGTATTATTATGAGAGACTACGGGTAGTTAGTTGGCTAGAAAGAGAAAAAGAGAGATGCAGCATCCTAGGTAGTGTGTGTGTGTGCGTGCTTGTGAGAGAGAGAACTTTCTCCAGCAAAAGCAGCTTGGAGAGTCCCTATCGGAGGGGAAGTATGAAGAAGTGCTCTGGTCGGACCCGGGATGAAGGAGAGTGCGGGATACATGGCTCAAGTGGATATTTCGATACCTCCATTTCACACTCGCCAGTCTCCCTCCCTCCCACTTGTGGCCATTTCATATTTCCTGCCAATGGCACTGCCATCCACAATTCCAGCACTCGGGACTGAACATATGCTGGATGTAAATACACACTCCTCGCCAGACTCAAATATATCATTTAATTTGAATCCACTTTTTAACTGGAGTCCCGAAACAGGGAGGCAGCCACGAATGAAAAATAGTTGTGTGCATATATACATACAAATAGCCATGGGTAAATGCAAAACAATATCCGCCATTCTGAGCAACAGAAATGCTTGTCTATTATTTGTGGAGTGTGTTCGAGAGAGAGTCTCTCTGGAGATTGGAAATGCCTGTAAAATTGTAAATTTTTTGCTGTCTGCGAGACACCCTTCCATCCATTCATTCAGCTCGGAGAATTGGGAGAAGATTCTTCTCCACCATTTTCCATGTTCAATTTTTGTACACCTCATCTCTCATCCCCCGACTTTGTGACCCTACAAAAGTGGAGATTCTGTTTTTTGAGAGGTTTCTCCGGCAGGATTTAAAATTCCAATCGTCGTTCTCACTCCAGGACAGAACACGATCAACTCTGTCTAGTCACCAGACTCTAGCGAGAATCTGGGAATAAATGGGGGCTCTTTCAAATTTCAGGAGGGACTGGGGATGAAAAGTGTAGCCTGTTAAATAGCCATTTTTTCTGTTGACAATCCCTCCCGTCCCATTTAAATTAGGACTAAAATATCAGGAGGAAAATTGGGATCAATAAACTTGCCATGCACGGCCACTCATGACGCACGGATGAGCGGGACTTTGAGTGTGCGTACATATAATTTTATTTATTGTGTAAAAAGAAGAAAAAAGAGTGTGTCGCAAATTTAAATTTGTCTTGAGACACTCAACCTTTCCGACATCACTAGAAGGACTTAATTCAGTGTACACGCCGTAATTGGTGTCTGTCATCAAACTTTGTGTGTGTGTGGAGGAAAGTTGGGAGTTGAAGGGAAGCTCTTGTGCTGGAATTGAGAAAAAACTTGTCTTTCACCTCCTTTTTATTTTCTACAGTTAGTGAGGGTGTGTGTGTGTCTGGAGGGGAGAGCGATAGTGAGGCAATTTAGAGGAGGGGTGGGTGACAGTTGAGTGATTCATTGATTCAGTCCCTTATCTTCATTTCGGATAGAAAAACAAAAAAAAATTCTTCTCGTGCAGATTCTTCCTTTCTCCCGAACATACCCGGCTCTATTTCACCCTTTGAAGTATCGATCAAGCTGTGAAAAAGTTTACAATTGAGCTATCTTGAAGTTTAATACTCCTTCATAATTTGATGGCGAACTGGAACACATGAGACTTGGATTACGTGTCCACAATTTTTTTGATGAAAGTTGGGATAATCCATTAAGTCTTGCCACAATATAAAAGGGGAAACTGAGTACAGAATGACTTGCGGAAATACGCCAGATTGATTTTGAAGCTAATGCACAGAATAGTCTGTTTGGTTGGTTGTAAGAGAATTGTAAATGAAGGGAAGACTCTGGACTTGATGAAAGGTTTGACTGTGACTAATAGAACTAGTACATCAAGAGGAAAGGCGGATAGTTAGATAAATGTATGGTTGGGGAGAACAAGGAGCTATTTCGTAAATGAGTTGTTATTTAAAATAATTTTATTTAGTTGTTGAATAGAAACCCTTTAATCAAAGTTACCTCTGCCTCCTTTAAACAAACTTTTTTAAATTTGAAAAT